>JAEIGL010000088.1:0-64080 GCA_018903715.1 Zaprionus davidi | reverse complement strand
ATACATAAACTGCATATGTACGTGCATATTAGGGTTGGCATATACACACATACATTTGTTGTTGGGTTCATTCACCTCGAACCTTCCTTTGGGCTCACATACTTTCATTATTTCGACTTCGCTTGCATTTGGCGCTGCTAGCATTTCGCCACCCCGCACCCCGCATATTCTATTGCTGTCCACAAACGTAGCATAGAAAACGTTTGATTTGATTTTTGTTTTCTCTTGTTTCTCTTTTTGTTTGTTTGATATACATACCACTTAGAGTGCGTGTGCATATATTCTCTATTTTCGTTGGTTGCTCATACAAAAGGCAATGGATTTACAGACTGATCTGGATAATTTAAGTCCTCTTAAAGATTCTAGAGGGCCGTTAGAGGACATGTGTGTCGTCACAAGAGCATTGTATATTAACGCATCCGACTTCAGGGCCAAGAACTGAGCATGATTGCTCTGTAGTTTCGAGCAAGCGATTTAAGTTGCCGAAAATACGTTTGCCAAAATTTAGTGGCAAACATTCGGAGTATAAAAATTTGAAAGTTGAAAGTTCAGTCGATGATGACAATTCCTTATCAAACGTCGAAAAGATTAATCCATTAGTTGCTCGTGCTTGTCAGATGAAGCATTGGGGGTAGTTAAACCGTATCAATTAACGGATGTTAACTACCCAAAGGCCCTCGGTAGTCTCAAAGCAGTATATGACAATAAATTTCTTATATTCTTTGATACAGTTTCGCAATTGTTTGACATACCTAGCATGACAAAACCATCTGCATCGAGTTTGAGATCGATGATACGTGTAGATACGGTGTCTGCTATTTATGCCTCGTTGTCGTCGTTAGGTAACGACAAAGACATTGCTAGTGCAATGATAATTATCATCACCGATCATGACCCCCCATTATTTTTTGAGGTTCCAAAAATTTTTCGAGTTTTTTGAGATTAACTCGAAACTCAGACGTGCTATGTAAATTTTGACTTCGGATTCGGACTAAGAAGGACAAAATACATGATAAAACATATATCGCATGCTCAGATCAGGATTCTATATCTTTTGGGGGATATTTTAAGGTTTTTCAGTATTGTGAGGTTTTTTCTGGTTTTGCCTAAATTGTCTGGTTGTAGGTCATATGGTGTCAAAATGTAAGGCATCAAAATGTCGAATTTGCTCGAAGTCTCACCATTCGTTGCTTTACAGGTATACTACCTCTGCTCTAGGTGAGGTATCCACACTTCAAGCGATTATGTCAGACAAGTATTTGAGGCAATGATCATGTATTATGTAGCAATGATCAAATTGTTCTCGCCACAGCTGTCGTTAATGTAAAAGACAGATTTGGTCAGTTGCATCCTGCACGAGCATTACTTGATAGTGGCTCCCAAATTAATTTGATGTCTGAGAGTATGGCGCAGATTCTACGACTCAAGCGAGAGCCAACATCTTTAGCTATCTCGATGGTTGGTGGTGCAACAATAGATAGCAAAAATAAAATATGCGCTTCTATTGAGTCTCGCATAAATTCTCACAACTTTTTGGCGGAATGTTGGGTATTGAAATCCATTTCAAAAACACAGCCTTCCATGGCTATTTCAAATTGGATAATACCTAAAAAATATAAAACTGGCAGACCCAGAATTCAATAGGCCAGCTAAGGTGGACATTATTTTGGGAGCAGAATTGTTTTACGAATTATTGTGCGTTGGGCAAATAAAACTAGGTTCTGAACTTGCTTTAATGCAAAAAACGCTGCTAGGATAGATAGTAGCAGGCAAATGTACTGGACAAGTGCCTAGCCATCAGTTCAGTGTGTATAATGGCCCATAATAATTGTTCTCTCCAGTCGTTAGTTAACCGTTTCTGGGAATGGGATCAATCTCCGTTCCAGTCGAAGGCTGTTCGCCAAACAGCTGAACAAAAGGCTTGTGAACTGTTCTTCGAGAAAACTGTAAAGCAGTTATCTTCTGGTCGTTTTCAAGTGGATCCCTTTCAAGACCGATCCTGCCTGCCCTTTCAAACTGCTGAAAGGCGTTTTTTGCAACTTGAGCGTGAATTATCAAAGGATGCAGTTCTTAAAAACATGTACCTTGACTTCATGAAAGAATATTTAGATTTGGGACACATGTCCATTTTAATGCCAAATTCTCTAGACAGCATTATTATATTCCTCATCACTGCGTTCTTAGCCGTGAAAGTGTTCGACGCTGATGGGGCCGACAATTCAGAGGGAGCTATATTCAACCCTGATTTATTTTCGGTTGAATAAGTTACTTGACATTTCAAAAATGTATAGGCAGATAAATGTCTCTGAAAAAGACAGAAATTTCCAACTTATACTGTGGAGAGAAAATACTTCACAAGATATTCAGCCATACCGACTTAATACAGTCACATTCGTGGAGGACGTATCTGGAACGGTTGCACATGGTGGCACTGGCGTTTCTGTAATGAACAGCGAAGCAGCTTTGCAAGGAAATTTTGAAGCCACACATGATGGCATTGGCGTTTCTGCACTGGGCCGCAACAAACCTGCACAACAAATTGGCAGCATTTTAAAGGAATGCTCTGGTCTTGATACACAGGAAAACTCTGGGCTTGATACACAGACTGAAAGACTGCCTTTCGTAGCGGAGAAAAGCACATCGATTATTATGGCGCCACCAGAGGCATGACTAGCTCAAATGATTTGAAATCTGGAAGATTTGGTATACATGGGCTAACTGAGGATAATGGTGCGACAAAGTTTGATTTGGCACAAAGCAGACAAATAGAAAATAGCTCTCACGTCCACCCACAGTACAATTCTCTCACGCAACCTCGTAAACTGATGCGTAAACTGATAGATCTGCCTGTATTTAATGGAAATGCAAAAGATAGGCCAGTATTTTTCACTATGTTCTCAGAGTTATCAGCTGCTTATAGGTACTCAAATCTTGAGAATCTCCTACGGCTGCAGAAGAGTCTTATAGGAGCGGCTAGAGACGAGGTCGAGGCTTTATTAATAAATCCTGTTAATGTACGACACATAATCGATAGGCTGCAGTTTCGATATGGACGACCGGAACTGCTTATAAAATCCCAATTGGATATTGTCAATAATCTTCGGTGTATTCATGAAAATAATTTGGAAAAGCTGGTTCCCTTTGTTTCGAAAATAGAGGATTTGGTCATCTACTTAAGGTCGGCAAATGCTACACAGTATTTGAGTAATGCGGCAATGCTGGATCAGCTGGTCGACAAGTTGCCATTGTCAAAGAGGATATTATGGAATGAATATGCTGCGAATATAGTACCATATCCAGATTTGGCTAAATGGATTGAGTCGGAGCATTGCAAGGGCAGCAGTCGTGACTTCGAAGGAACAAGCAACTGTGGCAACTCTCAGCAGCCTACAATAGTATGATCGAACTCGATAGCTTCCACAAGTATCGAGATCGCGAGAGGCCTTCTCTAGTCGAATCTATCATCGCCATTCTCGATGACCACGGCATCCATCGCTTTACACACGCCAATTTGTTATAATTAATAAATTCAGTCCACGTAAATTCGTGAATAAATACTAGAACTTATTTCTGTGTTCGATACACATTAAATTGGTGACCCCGACGTGATTCACTATATACATACACTCGAAAATCTGCATCAATTTTGGCAACCAACGACCCCATGGAAGACGACGCCGACGTTTTTCACGATCCCGTTGCTCGTGTTCCCGATGCTGCAATCAACCGCGTGGCTGTAAAAATACCACCGTTTTGGCCCGAGCACCCCGAATTATGGTTGTCTCAAATCGAAGCCCAATTTATTTTGTCGGGAATAACTTCTGACGACACAAAGTTCAACACAGTTCTGGCATCAATCGAAGCACCAGTTTTGGCGCGAATTTCCGACGCAGTCGTCAACCAGCCAAGCGTAGGGAAATATGAAAATTTAAAATCTTGCATTATGGAACGCTTCTGTGAAAGCGAACAGAAGAAAATCCAGAAGTTAATATCGGAGATCGACCTTGGTGATAACCGTCCTTCACAATTGCTTAATGAGTTAAGCTCGCTCGCCGCAAATAAAGTTAATGAAAGCTTCTTAAAAGCACTTTGGATGCAGCGCTTACCAACACAAGTGCAAACTATCTTGCAGGTATCGGAAGCCAGCCTATCAGACTTGGCTAACTTGGCAGATAAAGTAGTAGATGTTGGCGACTTTTAAAATGTACGCACGGTTGACTACAGTTCTAAGTCTTTACCACCCCGCAACACTGATGTTGCCGACCATTTAGAATGCATCGAGCAACAGATAAACGCCCTACTTAAAAACAGTTCTCGCAAGAATAATCGGTCCACATCAACAAGGCGCAGCAGCAGCGCCACAACCCAAAACGCAGGTCAAACCTCAAGCATGTGTTGGTACCACAGCAAATTCACTGGCGACGCCCAGAAATGCCGCCAACCATGCTGTTTTTCGTCACAAACAAAAAACTAACGCAGTCTTCAGATTCGGGAGGCAAATTCGAAGAGGGCCACTGCACAATTGCCCGCCTCAGCATCAGCGACAGCTTTTCCAAAATAAAATTCCTTATCGACACCGGCGCCGACATTTCAGTGTTGCCACCCTGTAAAAATGAAAAACCAATACCCACTCCAAAGCTTCTTTTCGCAGCCAATGGCTCAAAAATACAAACCTATGGAGAAAAACGCATAACATTATCACTCGGACTAAGGCGAAATTTTGTTTGGACTTTCGTGGTAGCTAACGTCAATTGCGCTATCATTGGATCCGATTTTCTTCAATACTTCGACTTAATGTGAACGAGCACATTAAACGACGTAAACTTATCGATCGAGCAACGCTTTCCGAATCGAACTGTGGTACGCCTCGGCATGAAATAATTCGGATTTTATCCTACGATGCGTGCAACCAAAACGCCAAGCTACTTCACGAATATCGAGATCTCGCAACGATCAATTCAAACAGGCTGTTAATAACATCAAAAGTAGCGTGAATTACACAGGCCCACAAAAAATAAAAAGTTTCATGATCTGGGTAAGCGGCATATGCAGTTATATGTTATATGTATATGATAGGCTGGTTTTGATATTGGATTCGGATTCGGAAGGTCTAAAAAACATATAGAAACATATATCGCATGACCCGATCATGACCCCCCATTATTTTTTGGGGTTCCAAAATTTTTTCGAGTTTTTTGAGGTTAAGTCGAAACTCAGACGTGCTACGTAAATTTTGACTTCGGATTCGGACTAAGAAGGACAAAATACATGATAAAACATATATCGCATGCTCAGATCAGGATTCTTTATCTTTTGGGGGGATATTTTAAGGTTTTTCAGTTTTGTGAGGTTATGTCGAAGTCCAGACGTGATGGCGAAATTCTGACCTCGGATTCGGATTCAGCGATCCAAAACACATATAACTGCATATGCCGCTTACCCAGATCATTAAACTTTTTTTTTTGTGTGGGCCTGTGTTATCAAAGGATGCAGTTCTTAAAAACATGTACCTTGACTTCATGAAAGAATATTTAGATTTGGGACACATATCCATTTTAATGCCAACTCCTCTAGAGCAGCATTATTATATTCCTCATCAATGCGTTCTTAGCCCAGAAAGTTCCTCCACTTTTGTGGTAGCTAACGTCATTTGCGCTATCATTGGATCCGATTTTCTTCAACACTTCGACTTAATGTCAACAAGCACACTAAACGACGTAAACTGATCGAGCAACGCTATCCGAATCGACATGTGGCACGCATCCGAATGAAATAGCTCGGATTTTATCCTACGATGCGTGCAACCAATACGCCAAGCTACTTCACGAATATCGAGATATCGCAACGATCAATTCAAACAGGCTGTTAATAACATCAAAAGTAACCCATTTTATCACGAAAAACGGCCCGACCACTCACGCTCGTGCACGACGACTGGCAACAGACAAACTCAAAGCAGCGCAGAGCGAGTTTTCCTATCTTTTGGATAAAGGAATATGTTGTCCCTCAAAGAGCAACTGGTAAAGCCCTTTACACATGGTAAAGAAAGCGAACGGAAAATGGCGGTAATGCGGAGACTACCGAGCTCTAAACAACGTAACAGTGCCTGATCGATATCCGATTCCGTACATACTGGATGTAACGAGCATTTTATACGCTAAGAATATATTTTCTAAAATCGACCTGCAAAAAGCATATCACCAGATTCCTGTCGAGCCGCAAGATATTCCCAAAACAGCCATTATCACGCCTTTTGGGTTATTCGAATTCTTGTTCATAACGTTCGGCTTGCGAAATGCAGCGCAGAGTTTTCAGCGGTACATAAACGACGTCATACAAGGCCTCGATTTTGATTTCGCATACATCGATGATATTTTGATCGCTTCAGAGTCCGCAGCGCAGCACGAGACGCACCTCCGCATAGTCCTCGACTGCCTCCGAAAGGCACAACTCACCGTGAACTTCGAGAAGTGTCAGTTCGGAAAGTCGCAACTCACTTTCCTGGGTCATGACATCAGCCAGCACGGTTTAAAACCATCTGAAACCCGCTTATCGCTGAGGATCTGAAAAAGTTTCTGGATATGATCAACTTCTATCGGCCGTTTATCCTACGTGCGGCTGATAATCAACACATACTCCAGACACTGATTCAAGGTAATAAAAAAACGACAAAACTGCGATACTCTGGTCTACAGAAGCCGATCACGCGTTAGTTACCACTACACATTCCCCACCCCCCTGAAACCATCCAGATTCTGCTGAATGACAACGGCATCAAGGGCCACAACAACAACAGCTCCGAAGTCCATATACACGAATAACCATATATTATAAAATAAGCTCATACGCATGTTACACACACACCTTGAGCGTACATAGTCTCGAAAATTCTAGAAAGACATTTCACCATAGCGACAATGTTGCATCAGCCTCTAATTGTGCGTTGATTGGTCAGATTACATTTGTAGCTTTGAAAGGTCCGTTATAGCGAGGCGTTGTAGCCGATGCCTAGCGCAGTTTCGGCGTGAGGCAAAAGAAGTTTTTGCGACACATGGTCACTGCATTTTGATCGTACGAAGAGACACACTTAAAACCGGAACATTAACTCTACACCTTAAATGTAATTTTCAAATAAAAAAAGAAGTCATAAAAAAAGTATTTGTTACCTAATCTGTGTTTGGAAGTAAAACATATAATTAAACCAACTGTCCACGTGGAACTACGGCCCATTTATAACTGGCGCAGCCGATAACCAGGAGCGGATTGCATATTCCTGGGGAAATAACCTACGACGCTTCTTAAGTAAAAATTTGTGAGTAGAGTGATATTTTAAAAAAGACACAAGAGTCACTTACCTGCACTTAAAAGTAAAACGAAGTTTTTATTTCACCAAATGAAAAAGAAAATGAAACAAAAACGAAATATATATATAAATATATCATAATAATAAATATATTATTAAAAACTAAATATCAACAAAAAAAACTAAATATATAAAAAAAAAATGGAACAAAATGAAAGTCAAAATTTTTACGAGGAACACATAACAAGTAGATGCCGCTCTAAATAAGAAGCACTGTGATACAAGACAATCAGATGCCGCTCTAAATAAGAAGCACTTTTATATAAAAAAATAAGAAGCATTTTTATACAAAACAGAAGGGCTACATACATACATACAGAAAGTAACGAGACTACAGTTAGAATGCAGCGTAGAAGCAGAGAACTGGGAAGTGCTGTGAGAGGGCTGTTAGGCTCGATGCGAACATTATGTTCGACAAGTCACTGGTACAAGGTTGATCACAGTGTCGACATGTAGTGGAGGGAGGTTCCGTCAAGTTGGACGCGAATAATTATGTTCGAACAGGTCACTGATACCCGATCACGCCATTCCTTCGTTATGGTCCTCTCTTCAGTCTTGGGGGGAGGAGTTACCACTACACATTCCCCACCCCCCTGAAACCATCCAGATTCTGCTGAATGACAACGGTACCAAGGGCCACAACAACAACAGCTCCGTAGTCCACATACACGAATAACCATATATTATAAAATAAGCTCATACACATGTTACACACACACCTTGAGCGTACATGGTCTTGAAAATTCTAGAAAGACATTTCACCATAGCGACAATGTTGCATCAGCCTCTAATTGTGCGTTCATTTGTCAGATTACATTTGTAGCTTTGAAAGGACCGTTATAGTGAGGCTTTGTAGCCGATGCCTAGCGCAGTTTCGGCGTGAGGCAAAAGAAGTTTTTGCGACACATGGTCACTTGCATTTTGATCGTACGAAGAGACACAGTTAAAATCGGAACATTAACTCTACACCTTAAATGTAATTTTTAAATAAAACGAGAGCAACAGTCGCGCAAATCGCGACAGTGGGATACCCTTCGACCTATGTTCCCGTGTAGTTTAATTTGTTAAATTCATACACATATGCATATGCACATGCTTTAAAATTAATCCCGACAGATGGCGCTCGCGCTTCGCGGTCGCCCGCCTCCCTTGTTAGCTGACTGAAACACTTGGTTTTATGCTCATACTTTCTTAAATAACTTCTGTGTTTATTGTTCGATCGGATTGTGATTTGGACTCTACGTAGATATTTCATTCAGCTTAGTATATCTTAAAGTCAGAAAGTTGTATCTTTTATACAGCGCTTACAAATTAAGTGCAAAAATTAAATTATTGATTTGTGGGGGCGGTGGACGTGGCACCTAACATTTGAAATAAACTTGATCTGCTTATAGTACACAGGAGTCTTCCTGCCAAATTTGGTAACTCTAGCTTTTATAATAGCTGAGATCTGTGCGTTCACACAGACAGAAGGACAGACAGACAGACATGGCTCAATCGACTCGGTTTGTGATCCTGAGCAAGAATATATATACTTTATGGGGTCTCCCACGCCTCCTTATGCCTGTTACATTTTCAATGGTCGAAGGGTATAAAAAGAATTCATAAAAGAAATATTTGTTACCTAATCTGTGTTTGGAAGTAAAACATATAATTAAACCAACTGTCCACGTGGAGCTACGGCCCATTTATAACTCGTTCGACGCCTGTAAAAACGAGCTCCCAAATGCTACGTTGCTGAACTACATGGCACCAAATTCTCAAGTAACGTTGACCACCGATGCATCGGACGATGCTATGGGTGCCGTGTTACATCAGATCGGCAACGGACAAACACAGCCACTGGGATTCTTCTCCAAGAAATTTTCATCGGCGCAAAAGAAGTACGCACTGGAGGGCAGAAATTTTGTAATCTTCACCGACCATAAACCGCTGATGTTCGCTTTCATTCAAAATAGTGAGAAAGCATCACCATGACGCGCCAGGCAACTGGATTTTATTAGCCAATTCAGCACCAACATTCAGCACATCTTTGGAGAGGAAAACAACGTCGCTGACCTTCTCTCACGCATCGACGCCATCAAACACATAGACTTTGAAGTGATGGCACTAGAACAGGAAAGCGATGACGAATTACAATCTCTGCTTAAGTCTGACCCAGAAAATACCATATCACTAACGAAATTGTTTATTCCAAGCTCAAACAAACAATTGTACTGCCACGTAAACAATAAACAGGTACGCCCGTTTGTGCCCAGGTGCCTACGCCCAACGGTAGTCCAAGGTCTACATTCGCTATGCCATCCAGGAGTTAAGGCAACGAACAAATTGGTTAGCAAGCACTACGTTTGGCCTCGTACGTTCTTGTTTCCCGTGCCAAAAAGCGAAATTCCAGCGCCACACCAAATCGCCACTTGGAGAGTATGCCGCCTGCGACGCTCGCTTCGAGCACATCAATATAGATATCGTTGGCCCACTGCCCCCTTCGAACGGATATCGATACTGTCTTACGGGCATCGATCGCCACTCACGATGGCCTGCTGCGATTCCCTTAATTGACATCACAGCACAGTCAGTTGCCAGTGCACTGATTTCGGGCTGGTTCGCGCTCTATGGAATCCCGCTCCACATCACAACGGATTTAAGACGACAGTTCGAGTCCACACTGTTTCAAGAGCTTTCTAAAATCGGTGGTTTTAAACATCTACGCACGACGGCATACCACCCACAAGCTAACGGCATGGTCGAACGATGGCACAGAACATTAAAAGCTGCCTTAAAATGTTCTGATCCAATCAACTGGAACACTGCATTGCACCTCATCCTACTAGGACTACGCACCACGATCAAAGACGACATCGGGTAAAGTCCTGCCAAAATGGTGTACGGTACAACACTGCGAGTTCCTTGCGGATTTTTTTCATCAAGGACTGAAGATTGCACCGAGTCTGAGTTCACCGAGGCTCTTCGAAAAACTATATCGCAGCTGCCAACTACTAAGCCAGTGCACCATCACACGCCTCAAGAGTTTATTCACCCCGATCTAAATCAATGCAAACACGTCTTCGTCAGAGTGGATCGAGTTAAAACTCCGTTAGAACCTAAATACGAGGCTCCGTTTGAAGTAATAGCGAAACACGACAAATACTTTACTCTCAAAGGTCGCACAAAGGACAATAATGTTTCTATCGACTGTCTTAAACCAGTATACATCTTCAAAGAGGAACCTCCTCGAATACAGGAACAAAGGAAAACACCAATCGCTCAACCTGCCACGCAGGTATCGAGATCTGGACGACGAGTCATTCTCCAAGCTAGATACCTTTCCCAACTGGTACTCTAGGAGGGGGGTAGTGTGATCAAACTCGATAGCTTCCACGAGTATAGAGATGGCGACAGGCCTTCTCTAGTCGAATCTGTCATCACTATTCTTGATGACCACGGCATCCATCGCTGCTTCTTAGCTTTTGCCTCTTACACTCGCCAATTCCAGAGCTTCAATTACCTTTGCAAACTTTTGATGTCCAGCAGTTGGAAAGACAGTTTAAGAAAATAAGGAATATACCAATAAAAGGGTATACTAAAGCAGAGCCAATGATTTTAATAGGAATAGACAATTTTCCTGTTATTCGTGCCATCAAAAGCATACCGTTGGATAGGAATTTGATTGCAACAAGAACAGCATTATGGTGGTATATATATGAATTGACTCAGAGGCAGACAGATGCATTCCCAATTTGTACAGTTGTGCTCCATACAACCGCTACAAGAAAAGAAATGGATATGCACAAACTAATGGCGGATTATTTCTCAACAGAAGGTTTCGGCGTCGAAATATCTCCAAAACGTTTGGATTCAACCGCTGTAGGCAGAGCAAGAAAGATACTTCAGGACACCACAAAACAATTAAATAGGGAATACGAGACAGGATTGCTATGGGCCGAGAACGAAGTCAAACTATAGCTACAACATGGCTCTTCACAGGCTGCTGGCAATAGAAAATAAAATGAGCAAAATGAGTAAATTGGAAGAATATGATCTAGCCGTCATGGAATTTGATGCAGCAGCAGAGATTGACGGAGTGTCTCTAAATTCAAAACTGTTAAAAGGACCAGATGAGAATCCTCCATTGACAAAAATATTATTTCAGTTTAGACAAGGAAAGATAGCTGTATGCGCTGATATAAGAGAGATGTTTCTGCAGGTTCGAGTTAGGGAACAGGATCAACATGCTCTGCGCTTTCTCTGAAGACATGGTAATCCGGAAGCGGAAGTAGAGATATACAAGATGACAGTCATGATATTTGGAGCAGCTTATTCGCCATGTTGTCCACAATACGTTAAGAATACGAATGCCCTTAACGCAACGAAATATAAAGAAGCTGTCATAGATGCGATCGTATCAAAGCACGACTTTGTATCCAGCTTCAGTTCCGAGAAAGAAGCCTTTGACATAAGCAACGAGGTGAAAAGAGTTCACAAAATGGCAAATTTCGATCTTCGGGGATTTGTTTCGAATTCAATGGACCTTCAAGTGAATGGCACAGAAATCGAGGCGCCAAATATAGTCAAAATGGACAATGAGAAAGTCGATAAAATATTAGGAATGCACTGGGATAGCAGGAATGATCAATTTATTTTTGATCTGCAGCTAAATCGTATCGAAAAAGATATCGTAAGGGCCCCAAAATGTCCAACAAAGCGACAGTTTCTAAGTTTGGTTATGTCAGTATATGATCTATTTGGAATGCTAGCTGATTTGATGGTATATGGAAAAGTTTTGGACCAAGATGTGTGGCGTTCAGGAATAGACTGGAATGACCTATTACCAGATTCCTTGTTTGAACGTTTCAAGCAATGGGTTCGTCAGTTGGAGAACGTAAAAGATTTTAAATTGAGTAGATGCTATTCCTTGAATCTTTTTGACGATGACACACAGATTGAACTACACATTTTTGTAGATTCGCAGCAGTAGCTTATTGGAGGTTTGTTAAAAATGGTCTTATTAATACTATCTTTATTGCAGGAAAAACAAAGTGCGTACCTTTAAAAATGTTATCAGTGCTGCGGCTTGAGCTCCAAGCAGCAGTATTAGGTACACGCCTAACAAACACAAGTCAAGGTGCAGAGTTGCACATTATGGTCTAATTCAATGACATTATTTCTTGGATACACTCTATCATCGGCAATATAAGCCATTCGTAGCGCACCGTATAAGTGAAATTTTGGAGAGCACAGATGAAAGTAACTGGAGATGGGTACCAACTGATTTGAATACCGCGGATAAGGCAACCAAGGCACCAAAGGGATTGAAATATAGAGCTGGAAATGTCTGGACAACAGGACCAGAGTTTCTACTGCAAGATAGGCAGTTTTGGCCTACTTCAAATGGAATAGGCACCCTAAATGATGACTCAAATGAACGAAGGAAAATGGTATTGACGCTACTACGGGATCCAGTTATTGATATTAAAAAATATTCAAAGTACATGTTTTTAAAACGCACCATGGCGTGGATACTGAGATTTGTAAAGCGGCTGCACCACCAGAACTCGTACGAAAGGTGTGGAGAGCTTTCTTCAAAAGTTACGGTGGGCGGAAATTAGCCTGTGCAATATAGCACAGAGACAAACATTCAGCCAGGAACTGACGAACTTAAAGGAAGGCGATGCAGTTGCCAAAAGCAGCTCGATTTACTCATTATGTCCGGTTTTATCAAAGGAAGGCATTTTAGTAGTTGGCGGAAGACTTGACTATGCTGCAGTTTTGTCTGAATCAACTCGCCACCCTATAATAATGCCTTCTAAACATCCTTTGACTGAATTGATAATAAAATGGTACCATCACCAAAATGAGGATCTCATAATAAATGAAATAAGACGCAAATTTTGGATAGTGCATTTGAGGAAGGCTGTAAAGCGAGCTAAAACAGCTTGTCAACTTTGTAAAAATAAGTCTGCAGTTACAAAACCGGCACAGATGGGGCAGTTACCAAAGGATCGAGTAACTCCATACCAGCGACCTTTCTCCTATATAGGATTGGATTATTTTGGTCCTATCATGATAACGATAGGCCGACGACATGAGAAGAGATGGGTCGCATTGTTTGTGTGCCTAACAATAAGAGCTATGCACCTTGAACTAGCAGCAGATCTTTCTACTGATGCATGCATATTATGCATTCGTAATTTTGTTAATCGTAGAGGAGTGCCAGTAAAGATCAGGTCGGATATGGGAACGAATTTCATCGGAGCGGACAGGGAGATTAAGAGGACTCAGGATTTGTTTGATTGGAGTGTCATTAAGTCAGAAATGGCTAACGAAGGAATCCAATGGGAATTTAACTGTCCTGCTAACCAACGCTCAGGCGGCTGTTGGGAGCGATTAGTTAGATCTACAAAACGAATTTTGGCTGTCACGCTCAAACAACAAGCTCCTCAATTGGAGACCCTGCGAAGTTTGCTAATAGAAGCCGAAAACATTATAAACAGTAGACCTTTGACGCATATCCCTGTTTATGTAAATGATCCAGAGCCACTAACTCCGAATCATTTCTTGCTCGGCACTACTAATTCTTCTCAAATCCTGGAGATGGCGGCAATTTCTGTTTTCATAAGCAGTATCTATCGTATTGCTAAACAACTAAAGGATAATTTTTGGTGTCGATGGATAAGAGAATACTTGCCTATATTGAACAGACGTACCAAATGGTTTGCTCGCACAAAGTCAATCAATGTTGGCGATGTTGTGGTAATCTGCGATGATAACCAACCGAGCGGCAATTGGAAAAGAGGCGTCGTCATTCAAACAATGCCAGCAAAAGATGGGCAAATACGAATCGCCGAAGTACAGACCTCTTCTGGGACACTCACTCACTTCATACCAAACAAAGTTTGGCAGAATTGGTATCACTCAACGTCGGAGTAATATCAACTGTAATCTTTAATGTTTTATATTTAATTTTGCTTGCCCCAGGTGCATAACCATGTGGCAGAGGTCGCCGTAATAAGTACAAAACAAATTAGGCTGCGGAGTAAATTGAGTAGTCAAGTGAGAGTTACTTTTCATACTGATTTAATTTTCATTCTTGTAGGCTTTATATACATGTTTCTTACAAGCTAAGTATTTACATAGGTTACATACATGATAATAAAAGACAACTGTTATTTATTTAGGTCTAATGATATCTGCTGTTTTATGTCATGCAGATGGTGCGAAATCGTGCATCTGCATGCATAAAGATAAACGGTCATTATTTACTAAGTCCGCCTGCATATCAGTGAACGGTTAGTATATGTTGTGTCCGTATGCATATCAGCGAGGGTCAGTGCATATCAGTAAAGGGTCACTGTTGATTTAGGTACGTGTGAAACGTACCCTGTCCCCTATCTGCTTAAGATAGCAGTGTATGCGTGTGTCATCTGCAGCGTACGATTTTCTGCGGTTATGTAAAATCGTACATCCTCCCGGCCGTTGAACATATGTTCAAGAATCGTCGATATTGATTCTAAATTGATGTAGGTTCTCTTCGGTTGGTGGAGCTGATTTGGTGGTTGTCCCTCTTTTGTAGTATTTGTTTCCAATATGGATTATGGACATGATCATCATGAACAACAGTCCACCGTATAATGCGATGTGATGATGTTTAATCGGTTCAATCTCTTGAGGTAATTGAAAGGTGTTGCTTGGGAACAGTTTCTTTCGTAGTTGTTGTAAGTCGATGTAATGTTGCGTCAACTCTTCCTTCGCTAGTGTGGTGTCAGGTTGTGCTGTTGTTGTTTTATTGGCTTCTGTCACGTCTCCAAAACGAGCGAATGATGAATGAATAATCGTTTGTATTTTGTCTTGACTAGTCAAAGTCATCATTGAATTTCGAAGTGTGCATCCAGCTGTTATACTTATTATTCCAACATTTTGTAGAATAATATTTGATGCTCCATCAGGGCATACCGCTGATAATTGAATCTGAGACTTTATCGCAAATATCCAATGATTTCGTGTGTGCATTTTAGACCATATTAAGGTTTTGTTTGAATGTGTTAAATGACACGAAGAGTCGGTTTTGTTGTGAAATAATTGCATTTCACAACTAGTTTCAGTTGAGAACATTATTTGCTTATTATGGCACACGAAATCATCAACGTCTCTTGCGTAGCAGGTTTTGAAATCCGTTTCTGTCAGTTCTACAAAGGCGTCTCTGTGGTTGTTGACGGCAATAAATGGAAAATTAATCTCAAACTTGATTAATCCTTTATTGGTTATTGATGGGATCGGAATGAGCTTAAATATATCCAGTACTTGTGTGGATACTAACGGAAGTGTAATCTTAATAATTACATGATCGTTCACTATAGTTCCTTCAGCCTTCATCATTTTGTAGAGCATGAGCATATTGTCTGAGTTGGTTGGTAACATTTGCTTACCCTTTAGGTGCTCTAGTATCTTGACTAGTTGTTGCTTTAACTGTCGTGGTGATATTAATGTCGGACTTATTGTGTTATGACGAATATCCGTTAACACATTAATGATCTCGCTCTGCATTCTCTGAAGATTTGTTGCGATGAGCGTTAATTGAGTCGTAAGGGTAGCATACAATTGGAATGACTGGAAGTGATTCATTTCTCTTTTTGCATCTGCCATAAAGGCTTCAATGCTAGTAAGCCTCTTCGAATTGGAACTCTCGTCTCGCCGTATCACATTTATTGTTGAGTCGATTAATGTGGTTTGATTCTCGAGAAGTTTTAATAAGTGATCTTCGTTGTTCTTTACCTTCATGATGGTGTTTGACATTTCAAGTGCGTATTCCGAATCTAAGACTCCAAATAAGCTATTTGCTATATTTCCAATGATGTCCAACGGTGCTCGTCGTGCTCTAGATTTTGCCAGCAAGGAATTTTCTGCCTGAAGATCTTCCTCAATGTGCTTAAAGTGTTGATACATACTTTTGCACGCTTCCATTTGATCAAGTATAAAACACTTTTCTCCCATTATTTTCGTTCCCATGGAGAAGGTTTTCATATCTTGCCAATACGGTTTTAGATCGTAATATGCCACAATGGTCCAGTCTGATGTTGTAAGTTGAGTAGTGCCAATCTTTTCAAAGAAGATCCCTGGTTTTCGTCCAAACTGGGTTATGTTGATTGATTGAGCCATTGCGAGTGGCACTAACAACATCATAACTAACAAAGTCGTTGTCAGTGATGGCATATTTAATTGCCGTCGCTTGGGTTTGGTTTCTTCTTTGCTTTGCTCCTTATCTTCAATCGGATGTTTGTGATCTGGTTCTTCTTCCGGAAATAGTGGGGCGATATGTTGGATGTCCCTTTTGAAGATGCCTCTTGCTGTTTTTAACTCAACAACTCGAACGAAGCCATCCTTTCCAGGGATTGCATTGATTACACGTCCCATTGGCCAATGCAGAACTGGTGTGTTGTCCTCTCTTATTAGCACCAGCATGCCTTCTTTAACATTAGCATATGATTTTTTCCATTTATGCCGTCCTTGGAGTTGCTGTAGGTAGTCCGTTGACCACTGTGACCAGAACTGATGTTTGACCTTGGATACTGATGTCCATCTCTGTCCTAATGAAGTAGGTTGTTGTGATGGTTCATGGTCTACTTGCGCCGTCAATGGTTCTCCTATTATAAAATGCCCTGGTGTTAATGCAGTCATGTCGTTTGGATCATTCGACATCGGCACTAGTGGTCGAGAATTCAATATTGCTTCAATTTCGACTACTATTGTTTCCAATTCTTCATATGTTAGTTTAACAGATATGATATTCTTTAGTAGTAGTTGCTTGGCTGATTTAACTGCTGCTTCCCATAGTCCGCCGAAGTGAGGTGCTCTGGGAGGAATAAATTTGAAATTTACTCCCTTTTGATTGCAGCTCTCGATAATGGCCCTTTTTGCCTTGTCTGACTGAATTGCTTCTTCCAGTTTTTTGAGCTTGTTGCTGGCTCCCACGAAGTTTGTTGCATTGTCACAATGCAGAGTCTGACACTTCCCACGTCGACTAATGAATCTTCGTAGAGCCGCTAAAAACGCATCGGTCGTAAGGTCGCTTACGAGTTCCAAATGTACTGCCTTTGTTGCAAAACAGCAGAATATGGCAATATATGCTACATGTGGTTGCTTTCCACGGAGTTTATAGTGAATATTCATCGGTCCACAATAGTCCACCCCAGCATTAAGAAATGGTCTTGCTTGAGTGACTCTTAACGGTGGTAGATTTCCCATGATTTGTTGGATTAATCTTGGTTTTGCTCTTGTGCATCTTACACAATTTTGCACGATATTCCGGGCTACTGTTTTTCCTTTAATGGCCCAGTACCTTTGCCGCATTGCTGCTAAAAGAGCTTGAGGTCCACAATGCATGTTATCCTTATGACCTTGCTCAAATATCAATTTTGTAATCGGATCATTGTATGGCAGCAGCATGGGATGTTTTGCGTCAAATGTGATATCTGCTGCTTCTAGTCTTCCACCCACTCGAATAATGTTTTCATTATCGAGAAATGGTGCTAGAGCATTTAAGCTGCTGTGTCTGTCCACTTCACGATTTTTCTTGAGATCATTACATTCTGCCATGAAGCCATTTTGTTGAATGTTCCGAATGACTATCTTCTGGGCTTCATTTATTTCTTTCAATTGTAGTACCTCGTTGGCTTGCCGTTTTCGAAGACGCATCATATATGCAACTATTCTCAACAATTTGTTATATGAGTTTCCATGATTGATTGAGTAAATCAATTTTTCTGATTTAGTTGCTGCTAAGATGACTTCAGGGACTACCTTGGATGATTCAGTTCCCTTTACTACAAACGGCGATGGCCATGTCGATGGAGGTCCATGCAGAAATAGAGGACCATAGAACCACAGGCTATGATCCTTGAACTTTGAAGCAGTTATTCCTCTTGATGCGACATCAGCAGCGTTGTGTGCGCTTGGGATATGCCTCCATTCTTTTTGTATGGACGTATCTTGAATAGTTGTTATCCTGGTAGCAACGAATTTATCTTTAATTGTTTTTTTATTATTGATCCAGGATAGCACTATTTCTGAATCAGACCAGTAATACGTAGGTATGATCTCCAAGGATAGCTGTTCCTTAACTGTGCTCGTTATTTCTGCTCCTAGAACGGCAGCCTTTAATTCCAATCGAGGAAGTGTAATAGCGTTTAACGGTGCTAGTCGGGATTTAGCGCATAATAGTTGAACGCTTATTCGTTTATCCTTGTGAATGGAGCGAATGTACACTGCCGCCGCATATGCCTTTTCTGATGCGTCTACAAATGTGTGAATTTCCTTTTGGACAGGAATTTGCTTCTTATAAACATGTCTGTCAATTTTTATTTCGTTAAGAACCTTGAGATCCTCTCGATATTGCTTCCACTCCTTCTGCAGTGGTTGTGGTAATTCTTCATCATACTGGTATCCTTGTCTAGTCAGTTCCTGCATGAAAATTTTTGCTTTAATTACCACTGGCGTAAATATTCCCAGTGGGTCAAATATTTTGAAGATTTCCGAGACAACATCTCGCCTTGTTATTATTTCCTTTTTGCTAGTTTGTGTTGTGCAGCATAATTTGTCCGAATTTGGGTTCCATGTAATTCCCAGTGTTTTAATGCTGCACTCCTCATAGGCTGCATCTTCCAAATGAACGTTGGGTGTAATGTCTTCTTTAGGCAAACCAAGTAGTAATTGATTGTGGTTTGCACACCATTTTCGCAGCTTGAATCCAGATCTTGATAAAATCTGGTTCAATTCCCGTTGTTTCTGGAGGGCTTCAGGGATTGTTTCTGCGCCTGTGATACAATCATCCACATAGAAGTCGTTCTTAAGTGTTTCGGCTCCTAAAGGATATTCTCGCATCGCCCTTGTTGCTAAATATTGCAGGCATTTTGTGGCCAGATATGGAGCTGCCTTTGTTCCATATGTGACAGTTTTTAGTCTGTAGTATTTAATTTCTTCCGATGGATCACTTCTCCATATGATCATCTGTAGGTGTTGATCTTCTGGGTTCATCCATATTTGGCGATACATTTTTTCGATATCCGCTGTGAACACGTATTTGTGTGTTCTGAATCTTAACAGTATAGAGAATAGCGTGCTCTGAACTGTAGGTCCTTTATGTTGTATATCGTTTAATGATTTCCCAGATGATGTTACCGCTGATGCGTCAAATACTACTCTCAACTTTGTGGTTTGACTATCTGGCTTGAGTACACAATGATGGGGTACGAAGTAATGCTGTTTCGGTATATGTTTTGTTGGCACTTGTTTCATATGTCCAAGATCTTCGTACTCCTTCATGAATTGAATGTACCCTTGCTTTAGCGCTGAATCCTTTTGTAGCCGTTTTTCTAATGATAGGAATCTTCTTGACGCTATGTCATGAGACTCCCCCAACGCTGATGCCTCCTCCATTAGTGGTAGGCGAACAATCAACCTTTTATCTTTGGCAATTTGTATATTCTGCTCAAATTGCCGCTCACATTCCTTGTCCATCGGCGAAAGACAAGGACCCTTTGTCTGGAGATTGTCCAATTCCCAGAATTTAGCTAGTTGTTCGTCGACCTTTTCCTGTTCAGTAAGCATCGCACATGTTGATGATGTTGAGGCCTTATTTTGAATTCTTCCCGCGATGATCCATCCAAGTTTAGTGCTTTGAAGCATGGGTAATCCCTTTTTTAATGATACTTGTCCTTTATTCAGGATTTCGAAATAGTGTTCGGCCCCTAGGAGAACGTCTATTTTTCCTGGTTTTCCAAAGTGAGGATCTGCCAGTGTAATATTCTGTGGCACTTTCCAACTATCGGGGCAGATATTACGCGTTGGTTGGTCATTCACAATGTTTGGCAAAACCATTGCTTCCAACCTAGAACTGAAATCTCCATAATTTGATTTCAGCATGACATTGATGCGAGCATTGGAAGTGTGAACCTTTCCTCCAATGCCATTGATTTTTAACGTCGAGTGTGTTGATTTAAGTCCCAATGTCTTCACAACTCGTTCTGATATGGCGTTTATTTGAGATCCTGAGTCTAGGAGAGCTCTAAATTCGGCCTTTTGTCCATTGTTTCCCTGAATCGTAACTCGGGCAGTGGCTAACAGAATATAACTTGATTGTTGTCCACTTGCGGTAGCAGCTGTTGTGTTTTCAGGTTTTAATTCTAAGTGTAATAACGTGTTATGTTTTTTGTTACACTTAAAACAGTCTCTTTTCGAGCATGAACTTGTTGGATGCTCTGAGCGGAAGCATTTTGCACAGAGTTTCTGTCTCTGTACCCAATTTAAACGTTCTGCTGCTGTTCGTTTTAAGAAATCATTACATTTAAAAATGCTATGATTCGGCTTTTTACAGAAGTTAGCATATAAAGTTGTGTTCAGCTCCTACTGAAGCACACGTGTTGTGTTTGACTTTATATTTGTCTGTGTTAATGGCTTCCAATGTTAGGAACCTTTGCTCCAAGAATGTGAGGAATTCACTGATCGACTGATTTTGCCGTGTATTTTGTATGGATTGCTCATACAAAACATGATTCTGTCTATCCATCTTCTTTGTAAGAATGCATAGCAGAAGTGGGTCCCATTGGTTTGTCGGTATCCCAATGTTGTTAAGCGCTGATAATGTTTCTTTAATGTTATCATGCATTGCCTTTACAGAGTTTGCATCGTTACTAGTCGTTGTATGTTGATCTAGTAACCTCTGTATTAGTGCTGTACTGAGCACTCGCTTGTTATTAAATCTTTCTTCTAGCATATTCCATGCTGTGGTGTAATTTCTTTCAGTCAGTGAAAGATGGCGAATGAGTCTTTCTGCATCGCCAATTACATGATTTTTTAGATACCACATTTTTTGAATAGTGGGTATTGAAGTGGCTTCATGAATCATTTTTCTAAACATGTCATGAAATTGTTGCCATTTTAGGTAGTCTCCATCAAATTTTGGAATGGAGACCTTTGGTAGTGGAAGTGCGGCTTGTGTTGGTATTGGGGGCTCCCTCACCTGTGATATATTTACATCACATGCTGCTAGGTTTGTGACCACAGCCATCTCGGCCGTTAGGTAATTTGTAGGGTTGTAACCGAGACTAACTGGGTCTGCAAACCTCTTATAAATTTGCACATGGATATTTTGAATATCATTCCAATATTGTGCTATTATTGGCTTGAAACCAGCTTGAGTTTCTTTAGTCATCATGTTCATGATGCGCTCAAGACTGTCGAGCAAAACTTGTTGTTCCCGAATCATGGGCTGGATCTCGCTTTCATCCGTTGATGTCGTGGATTCAGCGTCCATTTCCAGAACATGCATTTGTTTCTTGAATATATCTATATATTCACTCGTTACGCTTTTTATAACTTCAAAATACTTCCCACTGAAGTACTCATGTTCCACCGTTGCTCCTTGCAAAATCGTACGAATTTTTTCATCATTTAACTCAAAATTTTGCTGGTGGGACTCCAGAGCTGCGATTCTCTCGCTGAAGTACTTTGGATGTGTTTTCCTTTCGGCGGGATCCTTTTTGAAGTTACGTATAACTTTCTGGATCTCCTCGCCGATTTGTGATTGCTGTGTCAGCAAATTATTGATGCTTGATGTGGCCATTTTTAATTTATTAACTGTTGTCAAAACTTTAAGAGGTATTTTTTTCGGATGTGCCTCGACTCACACCGTGTTCTTTCTAACAGTAAAAAATTAACAAATGTCTTTGTTTTATCTGAATTTGTCGCCTAGTTGACTACTTCTTTGGTCCAGCGTCGGGATCTTGGAGCCTTGTCGCCTGGTTGACAACTTCAGAGAGAATCCTTGTCGCCTGGTTGACAACTTCAAAAGGAGTCCTTGTCGGGGGTCACCAAATGTTTGAATTTGAATTGGTATCACTCAACGTCGGAGTAATATCAACTGTAATCTTTAATGTTTTATATTTAATTTTGCTTGCCCCAGGTGCATAACCATGTGGCAGAGGTCGCCGTAATAAGTACAAAACAAATTAGGCTGCGGAGTAAATTGAGTAGTCAAGTGAGAGTTACTTTTCATACTGATTTAATTTTCATTCTTGTAGGCTTTATATACATGTTTCTTACAAGCTAAGTATTTACATAGGTTACATACATGATAATAAAAGACAACTGTTATTTATTTAGGTCTAATGATATCTGCTGTTTTATGTCATGCAGATGGTGCGAAATCGTGCATCTGCATGCATAAAGATAAACGGTCATTATTTACTAAGTCCGCCTGCATATCAGTGAACGGTTAGTATATGTTGTGTCCGTATGCATATCAGCGAGGGTCAGTGCATATCAGTAAAGGGTCACTGTTGATTTAGGTACGTGTGAAACGTACCCTGTCCCCTATCTGCTTAAGATAGCAGTGTATGCGTGTGTCATCTGCAGCGTACGATTTTCTGCGGTTAAGTAAAATCGTACAGCTAGGTTATTTATATTTAATCAAAAATATACTTATTTTCTTGTCCACTGTGGTAACAACAGAAGGCTAACAACATTAATTATTACGAAAATATATTTTATTTAGTCTAATTTAAATCAATCGCAGGAATAGTAAAATTATTTTATTTAGTTTGTGTAAATTAGCGTAAATTATAACCAGAGCGACAGCTGATCATGCATGCGTACGATTTTCTTTGGCGGTTATATGTAAATTTATTTATTTATTTAATTAGTTTATAGTCGGACTAAGGTCAGTCGACTACAATAATATCCTACCGGCTGAGCTAATTACACGTCCGAGGTTTAAGGTTTTCAAAAAAAATATATATTTTTATTAGAAGTAAAGAACTTAACGGTACGCGGAGACAATTCGGGTCTTATATTTGAAGGTAGGTTAGCAAACCCTTGGCTGAGTCTTATTTATTTCTATATTGAGAGTTCATAAGGCTCTCTTTTATGTTTATGCACTCTTGGAATGGGTTCTGATGCAATAACATACATAAATATTTGACTTATATGCTAAGTATAAGTGGCAAATTGATGTATGTACGTGTTATTGGTTGTGAGTGTATGTGACTGTGTATGTGGTGCAGAAATGGTGCACTTTGGTATGTTACTATGTATACAATATTGTATTCACCATAGTGGGGGTTTCGTTATTGCAGTCATACGTCCCAAACTGTTTTATCACCCGGGTATAAGTTTGTCACTTAAATATTTTGTTAGGTTACAGATGAGAGTGATCGCATATTCATTTACATCATCATCAAGAATGACTTCTATCCAACCATTGATTACTCTTCCATACTTTCATTATTATGGCTCTATGGTCGTTATGAATGTAAGTATCACTTACTTCCCACAATATCTTTCTGCTTATATTGAAGCTGGCGAAGGATAAATTAACGATTCCATTCCGCTCAAAAGTGCTTTTATTATTTGTGTTAAACAGTACCGCGTCTAAAAACGAAAAGGCTGTGATGACTGTCTGGCCTCTTATATTTGTGAGGCAACTGCCCATTTCTTTACCCAAAGCGTTATAAGTCCGCCTATAATGTTTGGATAACTACCTCTAACATGTATCCATATGTTATCTAGAGTCCTCTCCTAATCATACATTTCTATGCTCAATGGGAGTTAGCAGCCATAAAAATATATATCGGCTATTTATACCCTTCGACCATTGAAAATGGTCAAAAATGGGTATACTAACTTTATGCAAATGTATGTAACAGGTAGAAGGAGGATCACAAGCCGAGTCGATTGCCATGTCTGTCTGTCTGTCTGTCCGTCTGTCTGTGTGAACGCACAGATCTCAGCTATTATAAAAGCTAGAGGTACCACATTTGGCAGGAACACTCCTGTCTACTATAAGCAGATCAAGTTTATTTCAAATGTTAGGTGCCACGCCCACTGCCCCCACAAATCAATAATTTAATCTTTGAACTCAATTTGTAAGCGCTGTATAAAAGCTACAACTTTCTGACTTTAACATATACTAAGCTGAATGAATTATCTACGTGTTCTCCAAATTGCAATCCGATCGGACAATAATCGCAGAAGTTATTTAAGAAAGTATGAGTATAAAACCAAATGCTTCTGTCAGCTATCAAGAGAGGCGGGCGAACGCAAAGCGCGACCGCCATCTGTTGGGAATAATTGTAAAGCATGTGCATATGCATATGTGTATGAATTAAACAAATGAAACTACACGGGAACATAGGTCGAAGGGTATCGCGTGCTGCGCGAATGTTGCTTTTCTTACTGGTTTTGCCGTAGCGACATGCATTTAAGTAGTCATCAGCTTGTCGACAAGGGGCTTCCTTCTGCATGCCCAGATCGCCACTTTAATAGCCTTACAAATAACCCAGTTTGCTGTCCGCATTTAATACAGCTGCATCGGTACTGGTGCTATTGTGGGACATTTGCCTGTGTCCCCTATCAATAGCCCTATTGGCTACCTCTACAGGCCTTTTGCGAAGAGCTGTTTGAGTCTCTCCAAAAGACTTACGCAGACTCTTCACACAATGTTGCCCTATCGCCTAAGAATTGCTGCACAGTTACCTCGTAGCTCACCGCGCTTTAGATGAAAGAGAAAGTAACAGAGGATGTCTGCATAGGCCATGTCCCCTTTAGTGAACACGAAGATAGTATCGGTTGATCTCTTTCACCGGTTTGGCCTGATCAGCTCTGTGTGCCTAAGCTGGGACTTAATCTGCAGTCGGGCTGACCATTTTTGCAGTCCTTCCTGGTTACCCTAGAAGGCTGCAGGTGCGACACTTTTTTAACGGTTTGGGCCCTGTTCCTAAGAAGTTATCCCTTACCATTTTCAGGGATATCAGCCCGTATTTACCACCTGTGAACGGATGTGTTTTTGTTTTGCTCCCCGAAGTTTCTTCTGCTTTTGCTGCAGGAATCTGTTCTATTAAATTACTGAATTATTTTCGTTTGGTGATTTGCTTGTTGCTTTGCTATTTGCTTCTTTGTCTACATCAACTCTCTGTAGCTTTGTTGTTGTATTGCTTGGTAGCTTGGTAGATCAATTTTTAGATTCCGTCGCGAGCGCGCTTACTCTCTTCTGATTGCTCTCTCTCCTGTTTTCGTCTGCGCGGTGCATTTGTTGCAGTTACTGTAACGACAGCTATCGCTCTTGTCTACTAAGCTTTTGCTCTCTTATCTTACCTAGTTTACTCTTAGTCTTTTTTTAATGTTCTATTTGGCTGCTCTTTTAAAGTGCTTAATAAATATAATGGAAGGACATCTTATCTGTTTTATTAAAACCTGCCAAGGTGAGATTACATGTGCTCAGCCTAGTATCTTATGTTGGCTGTGTGATGATGCCAAATGTACCAAGGTCAACTGTCCAACTGCCGATGGTCTAGCTAAGCGCATTGGGCTGCACTATTACTATGAAGAAAGTCGTCAGACACGTACGGATTTTAAGGAACTGTTCTTTGCTTCCAGGCTTGCCCCTGATTTCACATCTGATAATCTGATAATTTTATGGTTTTTATTCATGCCAAAATAAAAACTGCTGCTATAAAGTTGGAAAAATTTAAGTTCTCTTGTGAACGGCTGATTTTTGACCATCTTATTTTATGGTTAAAGAATGCGAGGAAAAGAAGAAAAAGAATCGGCTGCCGATTAGACTTACTTTGCCAAAACAGACAACTGCGCCTAACTAGCTAGCTCTCTTGGTGATCGGTTGTGTTTTGGCTTTTGCTCTGTTTATTTTATCCATTCCGTTCTTTATTTAATTTGATTTAACACTCTGAACTAATATTTCTGTGAAGCGTAAGTTGAGCTTTTGCTGTTGGTATTTTTGATCATCGCATTGCTTTATTAGTATCTACTTTTTTACTTTTTATTTTGTATTCTATTTCACTTTGTGCGTGTTAGTTGTGAGAGAGTAATTTTCTCTTGTACCACTAATACTCTCGCGCTCCTGCTTCATTAGTGCGCATTGGTTTGTGTTTTTGTGTGGCTTAATACACACACATAAAGTCTCGCTCTCGCGCTCTAACGGAAGCAAGCATTTCTTTTGTTATTTATTTTTTTTTCTATCTTTCTTTACTATTTTCCTCGCTGTATTTCTAAAACCGTATTCTTTCTCTCACGAATTTTTGCTCTTTCTACTTTGCTTTACTCTCATCTATAATCCTCTACATTTGTTAAGGCTTACCAAAAATGATCTCTTGTTCGGCAAAGATTTTTAAATGCTCAGCTGGTCCTAAGGCAGATTTTATTGGCTGCTGGCTGTGTGACAACTTTTGTCACCTAAAATGCGCCGGTGTAACTACCTGAATTAGGGATGCAGTTAATAAAAAGACTGGTTTAAAGTGGTCTTGTGAACAGTGTCGAATGAGCGAATCTGACTTGCAAAAAATTGTGCAAAAGACCAATTTGGTTTTCTACAGTTAGCGTACCGCTTTTAACAATTTATATTCGGAGTTCTTAGAAATGGAGACTCAATTTAACTCTCTTAAACCCATTAACGATCCCTTAATAATTCCGGTATCATCACCGAAAGTACCTTCCCCAAATAATGTAGTAGAATCTAATATCTACCAACCCACTACTCCTACCACTTCTGATCTTATATTGAACTTAAATTCTCCTACTCCTTCATGCTCTAAAACCGTTCATGCTCGGAAAACCTCCGTTCCATGTAATGCCTCCGTCCGTAATTGTACTACCTCTTCCAATTCGTCTTGCTCTATTCTGAGTGCAGACAATTTATTAACTTTACCCGTGATTTCCGCTCCGTTAAACCTAAGAAGTTGATCTTCGTTTCTCGTCTGGCACCTGACACTTTGAAAGATAATATAAAACGAGAGCAACAGTCGCGCAAAACTCGACAGTGGGATACCCTTCGACCTATGTTCCCGTGTAGTTTAATTTGTTAAATTCATACATATGCATATCCACATGCTTTGAAATTAATCCCGACAGATGGTGTTCGCGCTTCGCGCTCGCCCGCCTCCTTTGTTAGCTGACACAAGCACTTGGTTTTATGTTCATACTTTCTTAAATTACTTCTGTGTTTATTGTCCGATCGGATTGTAATTTGGTGAATACGTAGATATTTTAATCAACTTAGCTTATGCCAAATTATATCTTTCATATACCGCTTAAAAATTGAGTTCCAAAAATTAAATTATTGATTTACGGGGGCGGTGGGCGTGGCACTTAACATTTGAAATAAACTTGATCTGCGCCCGGAACACAGAAATCTTCATGTTAAATTTGGTGAATCTAGCTTTTATAATAGCTGAGATCTGTATGCTCATCTGTCGTGTGGACATCCGGACATCCAGACAGACAGACATGGCTCAATCGACTCGGCTAGTGATCCTGAGCAAGAATATATATACTTTGTGGGGTCTGCCACGCCTCCTTCTGTCTGTTACATACATTTGCACAAAGTTAGTATACCGATTTTCAATGGTCGCAGGGTATAAACATACATCCTTTCTAAAGTTCAGTCTGAAAATTTACTCATGGAAAAATTTAACTTTTAATTATCCAGTGAAATTTCTTTTTTAAAATTAGTATTTCAGCTGAGCATTTCCCAATTGTGTGCAACGGATCTTTTTGGCCGCCGGTAACAAAAGACTAATACCCCTGTTACCCTTCCTTCCCTGACTTTTGAATCCCCGAACAGAACTTCAAAAAACTTAAAAATTATAAAAAACTAAATTCTAACCTCTTTGTTGCCTAAGGCTGACAGCAGAGTGCGCGAGTTATAGATGGGTGCGTAGCTCCACGTGGACAGTTGGTTAGGTTATATGTTTTACATCTTTTTCTATTTCTTTTTGTATTTTTTAAAATTACATTTAATGTGTAGAGTTAATGTTCGGTTTCAAGTGTGTCTCTTCGTACAATCAAAATGCAAGTGACCATGTGTCGCAAAAACTTCTTTTGCCTCACGCCGAAACTGCGCTAGGCATCGGCTACAACGCCTCGTCTGTACCTCTATGATTATTATTTGTGTGATATTTGTTAATTTGAAACGCTTGGTCCTGTGTTTCTAGTAAATCGGTTAAGAAGATAGTACATCTTAAAATGTTATAAATGTTATTGTTTGAAAAGTATTTTTTATAACTCTCTTGTATTTGTTGAAAAATATCGTCAGGTGCAAAAATTGCAACAGTCCTGTTTGGCTTCAAGGTTTTCTTTAAAATATCTGTAATTCGTTGTTCTATAAAAGACAGTTACTTATCTCGTTTTTCGTTTAAATATAACTTCAGTTTTATATTCTATAGGAGCACCATATTTCAATATTACTTGGTAGTTAAAATCGTTTCAGGGTTTTTCTGGAATATGGATGTGATCATCCATGTGTTCGTTTGCTGAGTGGACTGTATCTCCACACGTCCCTGTTATTGAGTTACTATCATTTATGTTCATGTCGATTTCTACCCTGCTCAATGCATCCGCTACCAAGTTTTGAGAACCTTTCTTATACAAAATTTCGTAATCATATTCTAATAATGGCATTCTCCATCTAACTATTTTAGAGTTCGGTTTCTTAAAACTCATCAGCCATGTAAGTGGCTTATGATCAGTTACTATAACGAATTTTCTTCCAAATAAGTAAGGGCGAAAGTATTTAACAGCCCATACTATTGCTAACATTTCTTTCTCGACAGTGGCATAATTACGTTCTGTATCAGACAATGTTCTACTTGCAAAACAGACCGGCTTGTCCGAACCCAAGGGTCCTTGTGATAGCACTGCTCCAAGGGCGACGTTACTTGCGTCTGTTGTTAAGATAAATCTTTTAGAAAGGTCTGGATATTGTAGTAGGGGATCATTGCAAAGAAGGTGTTTACGGGTACACTGATTTGTGCAACCGCCTTACTTCTATTCGAATTAAAAGCAAGGGTTTAATATTAATAATTATTATTGTGCCGCTGCATTGTTTACATGTGATGTGAGAAGAGACTGTTTTACAAGTGTTTTAAGTTAGACCTAACAGCTGTTAGCATGAGATTTAACAGTAACTTAACATAACAGCTTAACAGCTGCATAGAACATAGATTTTAATAGCTGATTTTACTCGTATGACAATCTTGAGCGCTTAGATAAGACAGTGATCTGCCGCGAACATACTCCCCCCATTGGAAGGGTCAATTTTCAATCGATTTGGTCTTGATTGGCAGCTCTGCTATCTTGGCGATGACTCTCTTTGTCAATCCTGTGGCTGTGCGTATGACTGCTACTCTGACTGCGCCGTCGTCTCCAACTATTGTGCTTTCAATTCTGCCGAGAGGCCACTTGAGCGGAGGCACGTTTTCTTCCTTCAACAGAACGATGTCTCCAGGATGAATGTTTGGCTTGCGAGAGTGCCATTTGCTGCGTTCCTGTAGCGCAGAGAGGTACGAGATACTCCATTTCTGCCAGAAAGTTTGCTGCATGTGGCAGACACGCTGCCAACGACTAAGGCGCTCCATACTGAGGTGAGTCAGGCTCGGCTCATCGATGTTCGCATTCGCTTTGCCCCAAATGAAGTGACCCGGTGTGAGGATGTCTAGGTCGTTTGGATTTTCTGAAATGGAACATAGAGGCCTTGAGTTCAACATAGCTGAGATCTGACAAATGAGCGTGCGAAGCTCATGAAATGTGAGGGTGGAGTTGCCAACGATGCGGTAAAAGTGGTGCTTCGCTGCCTTTACAGCAGCTTCTCATAACCCGCCAAAATGCGGAGATCGTGGCGGGATAAAGTGCCATTTTACTCCGAGGGAAAGGGCGCCGTTGACAAGGTTCACTGATGAAGAGATCCTTAAGCTCAGCTAGCTCGTTTCGAGCGCCGACAAAATTTGTTGCGTTGTCCGTCCAAATGTCGCGTGGCTTCCTTCGAAGACTGATGAAACGTTTTAGAACAGCGATGAAAGAAGGTGTCGACAGGTCCTCTACGAGCTCTAGATGGCATGCTTTTGTTGAGAAGCAAATGAATATTGCGATATAGCATTTTGTAGGCGCACGATTTCTCACTTCTGATTTGAAGAGGAAGGGCCCACAAAAATTTATGCCGGTTACATAAAACGTAGGGCTGGGTGTTACGCGGGCTGATGGTAGTGGAGCCATTACTTGCTGCAGTGTGGTGGGTCGAGTGTGAAAGCAACGAATGCATTTGTTGACAACACTAGAGACGGCTTTTAGCCCTCCTATGGGCCAGTAGCGTTGCCTTATGTTTGCAAGGAGGCATTGCGGACCAGTGCGCTGCAGCGTGAAGAAATTTAACGTGGTAGTGCATGATTATTGACCGCGTCACAGGATGCTGTTTGGGCAATAAGATTGGATGCTTGGCCTGATACTCCAAATATGAGTTGTGCAGCCTTCCTCCAACTCGCATAAGACCTATAGAGTCGATGAATAGTTGCAAAGATTTCAGCGGACTCCGTCCAGGCAGCGACTTGCTCTCTCTTAGTGCTTTGTAGTCCTCGACAAAGTGAATCTTCTGGATGCTTCGAATCATGAGATGGGTACCCGATTTAATTTCCTGCAGTGTGATAGAGCCCCTTTGTTTTGGAGAGTCTCTGTTCACAAATCGATGTACATACGCAAATATTCGCTACAGCTTTGCAAAGGAGTTGTGAAACTTACAATCAGCTGCGATGTCTTTGTATGACGTAGCAATGAGAACTCTGCTTCGTCGCTCTGGAAGTTCCACTGATGGTACTACCGTTTCCGGCCATTTTGACATGGGAAGGCGCAAAAAGGATGGTCCATAATGCCATAGTTGCGAGTTGATTAGTTCAAGTGGGGTGCATCCTCGCGATAGGACGTCAGCTGGGTTCAGTTGCGAAGTGACATGATACCACGTCATGCCCCTCGTTAGGTCCTGGATTTGCGTTACCCGATTTGCCACAAACACATTGTAGTTGGAAGGGGAGTCGCGCAACCATGCTAACGCTATTGTTGAATCTGTCCAGCAATGATATTCACATTTGAATGAAATGTCTTTTGCGACGATTGATATGAGCTCCGATAGGATTAGTGCAGAAGAGAGTTCAAGTTTAGGAATTGTTAATGTTTTTAACGGAGCTACTCTCGATTTTGAGCACAGCAAATGCGTTGAATAGTCTCCATCAACTTCAGATCTCACATAGATGCATGCTCCATACGCTGCTATACTGGCGTCGCAGAAACCGTGGATTTCATATTTTCCTGCGGGTACCATGATGAAGCGCGGAAACTTAAGGCTGTGAACAAATGATAACTGCGATGTTATTTCCGTCCATGCTGAATGAAGATGCTGCGGAAGGCTCTCATCCCAATCGATGTTTTCCTTCCAAAGTGCTTGCATGAACACTTTCATCCTTGTAATGATAGGAGAGATGAGTCCCAATGGGTCGTAGAATTTTGCTACTGTGGATAATACGCTGCGCTTTGAGACCAACTACAAACCGCAGCGTATTATCCAGTTAGGGATAATGTCGGTAAAATTGAAGAGCAGGAAGTCAGATGCGGGGTCCTAGGCTAAACCGGGCGCCTTAGCAATACTTGTGCCGTCGTGAAACTGCATAAGCTTTTCGCAATCAGTTTCGGCTTCATCCTCAAGAGCGGCAGACTCATTCGAGCACCACTTCCTTATTGGGAATAGTCCTCTGGCGAACAATTGCTTGACTTGCTGTCGAATTTCCATCGCTTTCTTGATGGAGTCACCACCTGAGATTAAGTCGTCCACGTAGAAATCTTTTCGGACGATCCTTGCGGCAAGCGGAAATGATGGTTCCTCATCGTAGGTCAGCTGATGCATGGCGCGAATTGCAAGAAACGCTGCAGGCTTTGTTCCGTACGTAACTGTATTCAGGGTGTACACGTTTATTGATTCGTCGAGATTGTTGCACCACTGAATGCATTGCAGGTGTTGATCTGGTGGCGAGATACGCACGCAACGATACATCTTGGAAATATCTCCACACATAGCAACCTTGAAGAAACGAAATCTGATCAGTATGTTAAAAAGCTTGGATTGAATCGATGGGCCAGCAAATAAAAGATCATTAAGAGATGCGCCAGTTGTAGTTTTTGCTGATCCGTCAAAAACTACGCCCGATGGAATGAGTCTCCAAGGGCATCCAGATCCTTCTTTGCTGGTAAGCGCACTGAGTATGTCCAGTCTCCAGGCGCGTGTAGCCTTTCAAGAATAAGTTTTCACAAATCATGTCATCCTCCGTGACTGTTGATGTGGAACCATAGCAACTGTCAATTTCCCAAAATCGTTTGACTATATCAGTAAGTCATAAGTAAGTTGTCATCCTCTGGAGGCTCCCTGCGTACGGCTGCCAACGCATGATGCTTGATAGGCAGAGAAAAAGCTCCGGAAACGATCCATCCAAGCCTTGTTTTTTGGAAAATTGGCAAGTGTCTGGCTATGTGTGTCTGCCCCACCCAAAGCAATTCGAAGAACAGGCCGGCGCCAAGTAATAGATCGACTCGTTGCGATTTGTAGAACGAAGGATCGGCGAGTGCTATGTTCTTCGGGATATTCCAGCTGGTTATGTCGATTCCGATATGAGGGTGGTAGTCCGTGATTGTCCGTGTGACAACAGCCAAAAATGCTGCGCTGTATTTCCGATCAAGCGATTGAGCTGCGAGATCGACTGCTGCGTTCGACGACAGAGAAGCTTCACCTATTCCGGAAATTGAAACTGTTGACTTTCGCGTGACCAGCTGCAATTGGTTGGCCAGTCGACTGGTGACGAAATTCAGTTGTGATGCTGAGTCGAGCAAGGCACGACATGGTATAAAAGTACCCGCTCTGTTTTTGATGTATATGATGGCTGTGGGCAACAATACGTAGTCAGCTGACTGCATTTCTGTGGGCTCAGGTGCGAAGTTCGAGCCAGTTGTGATTAGCGTTTGCTGCTGCTGAATTGTTCCATGCTGAGCATTGGAAGCATTTGAAGTCGAGAGGATTTGGCCTGTATGTAGCAGGGTGTGATGCTTCTGCTGTCAGTATCTGCTTGGCTTCATTAAAGCGGAGAGAGGGAGATAGGTTGGCAAAATGTGGACATTTAGGTAGGAAGTGATCCTTTGAGTCGCATAAAATGCACGCGTTTGCGATGCTGCTTGAGGCTACAAGTGAATTTCGACCATTCTTCTTGTGCGCATTCTGTAGGCTGGTAGATTGCAGTATAACGCCTTCCATGTTTTCCAGTTTTCGACATCTGCGCTCGATAAAGGACGCCATATTTGAACATTTCGGGATGTTCTCAGATTCCAGAGCCTCTTCCCATTTCTTCTGTGAGTTTGCGTCTAGCTTGCGACTTATTATGTTAATAAGTAGGCCATCTGCGATCTGCTCACTTGTTGCTATTGTGTCGAGAGCTCGAAGGTGAGCGTTTACGTTATCGCTAAGCGCACGTAGGCTCTGTGCAGATCCTTTTTCAACACCTGGCAACCCAAAGATCGAGCGTATGTGTCCCTGAAATTGAAGCAACTTGTTATCAAAGCGTCTTATAAGTAGTTCAATTGCCTTTTCGTAGTTTGCTTCAGAGGGCTCCAATGACTTGATGGTGTCAATTGCAGGACCTTCCAGACAAAAACGCAGGTGCTGTAGCTTTTCAATCTTGCTCAGATCCTCATTGCTACCAACAACTGTGTTGAACATCGCATAGAACTCGGGCCAATCTTCATATTTTCCATTAAATTTTGCCATTTGCATCTCCGGTAGTCGAGACCGGCGACTGCAAGTTTGATTCATAGTGTCGTTGAGTCTGGAAATGGACGTTGAATTGAGAGCAGTGTGACGAGCCTTGAGTGCGTCCAATTGTCGGGTGAGCCTTGCTTTGACCTTGAAATAAATTTCGGCGAATGCCATGTCCAACAAGTCAAGCTTCTCAAGCGCGGTCTGAGCATCCACGAATTCGGCTTGCATCCCGTTTACGGCTTCGATTCTCACGGACAAATCGCTCTCATCAAAACTCTCAATTTGCTCGTCAGAGTTGAATAACTCGAGCATAGAGGTCAGTTGACGTATTATTTGGGAGCATTTTTCGCGATAAAAGTCACTAGGATTTGGTTCAGCCATTAAAGTTGGTATTCACTGTAACGAACAAAACTCGCGCGAAAAAATGTATTTTTGTCACCACGAAACCGTAAGAAAACGAAGGAGATAAGAACAGCTAATGCTCTTTGTATATAAGAACAGTTGAAACGGTTAAATGCACTTGCACTATGTATAGCCACTTATGCATGTATGTAGGTGATAGGGCGATGTATGTGTGCGCAAAGTTTACTTGTTGAGGGCCAAATTTGTTTGCGAGAGTGTGTAATAATATTTCTTTTAAGACAGCTTAGAGATGGGAATATTAGTCGACAATATTCTGCGGAATAACAAAAGTATAGCGCGAACTCAAAAGTTGCAAAAAGACGTATGCACTTATGTATGTATGTATGCGATACCGAAAAAATGTTTGTGTGTATGTACGTATGTACGCGAACGAAAGCGGGATCGAAAATGTTTGTAGGTACATACATATGTACGCGTGCGAAACCGAGATAAAAAATGCGACGGCAGCGATTGCGCGAATAAATTACGAATAATTTTTATAGAGAATCACGTCGGGGTCACCAATGTTTACGGGTACACTGATTATTATTGTGCCGCTGCATTTTTTACATGTAATGTGAGAAGAGACTGTTTTACAAGTGTTTTAAGTTAGACCTAACAGCTGTTAGCATGAGATTTAACAGTAACTTAACATGAGATTTAACAGCTGCATAGAACATAGATTTTAACAGCTGATTTTACTAGTATGGCAACTTTGACCGCTTAGATAAGACAGTGATCTGCCGCGAACAGAAGGGTTTTGCATTATTCGAATGTATCAATATATTCCTGGTCTATTGTAACAGATTTTAAATTGCCTTTTAATTGGACTGTAAGTGGTTTCGTTATTCTAGCCATATCTTTAATAAACTTCCTATAATAGCCTAGTAATCCTAAAAAGGATTTAATTTGTTTTTTAGAACGAGGCAAGGGAAATTTCTGAATGGCGATAATCTTGTCCGGATTTGGTTTAATACCTTAGTCCGTAACAATGTGTCCTAAAAATTCTGTCTCTTTCTTTAAAAATTTTTATTTCTGTGAATGGAGCTTTAATTTGACGTCACATATTTTCTTGAATACTTCTTTAAAGTGTGATATGTGTTGTTCCAATGAACCAGAAAAAATTATGATGTCGTCGAGATAAACTAAACAACATCTCCCTTTCAAGTTACCTAAAACGTTGTTCATTACCCTTTGAAATGTTGCAAGGGCATTTGTCAGACCAAATGACATTCTGATAAATTCGTAGTGTCCGTCTAATGCCGTGAAGGCTGTTTTAGGGATATATTTCGGTTCCATTTGTATTTGGTGATAACCACTAGCCAAATCTAAATTCGAAAAATATCTAGCTCTACCTATCTTATCAAGTATTTCGTTAATATTAGGGATGGGATACCTGTCTTTAACGGTTTTTTTCGTTCAGTTTTCTATAGTCAATAACTAATCTCCATTTTAGTTCTTTTGTTTCGGATTTCTTCGGAACCAACCAAACAGGTGAGCTCCAAGGTGAATGGCTTTCTCTAATTATGTTTTGTTCTAACATATTTTTGATTTGCTCATTGATCTCTTTTTGTTCTTGGTAGGAGTATCTAAAGTGTTTGGCATATAGGGGTATGTCGTCTGTAGTTTCTAATTTGTGTTTGTTTGTATTTGAGAATGTTAATCTATCTGACGGGTCGTGAAAAAGGAAGGGAAATTGCAAACATAGGTTTTTAAGTTGATTTGCTTCTTCATCAGAAAGGCGGTCCGTAATGACTCGTTCGTGAAAATTCGCGTCGTTTTTCATGTCCGTTGGGGGGTCTTCGTTGCACCAATGAAAGTTCAATTCTACATATTTATCTTGAATGAATTGGGTTGTAAGTAATGGAAATTCTAAACAAATCGTCTGATCCTGATCAGAATAGTTGACTATTTCTATCCATGCGTTGTAATTGTCACCTGTATAGAATATAAACATTATCTACTAATTCTACGGAATCAAGTAAAAATGGTCCCTGTTCACATTCGACTGGTATCTGCACTCTCATTCTCGAACTGGCTTCGATATTAAATATATCCGTAGCTCTATTTTGTTCAATATGAATGGGGATAGTTGCCGCAGGGGTTTGTAAAATTAACATTTTAAGATCTATATTTGCTTTTATAGTACATAAGATGTCAAGACCTATTAGTCCGTCGAAATATTCATGAAATTTTAGGATTAAAAATATAAAAGTGTCTTTTAAATTAAATTCGGAAAATGCTGGATATTCGACCTTTTCGGTGCCCTGAATTTTCTTTAATACAGTTTTTATGACTGTATTTGTGCTTAAGGGTTTTCTCTGCTGAAGCGGAACAAATTTAGGATCGATAAAGGAATTCGATGCCCCTGTATCGATTAAAAAGCGTAGATTCCTACCAAACGGTGAGCTAATCAAAATATAGGGTAGTGTCGATCCGTGTTTATCCTTATAACTTTTTAGGTACCCTGTCTGCTCTCTTAGGCTGGTCTTTGAAAATTTACAGTTTCCTCTAAATTGTGAAGTGCTGGTTGCTCCGAAGAGGCTTCCAGATTGTTAAATCTGCTAATATTAGTCTGACGTGAACAATTGAATTTTCCTGTCTGACGTGAACAATTATATTGGTGTGAGTGGCTATCTGTTGATTCTGTCTTAGGTGGCATAATTGCTCTAGGCTCTTGGCTCTGTGAAGGCAATCGACTCACTACAGCGCGCTGCAGCGGTCGAGAGATTGCAACACAGTTACCAAATGACCGATATGGTGGTCTCGTATATCACCAATGTAAGGTTATTTCTTGTTTGATCGTATCTAAGTTGTAGTTTTACACTAGTTTGTGTAGACTGATCTGAAATATGTATGTTTCTATGGTTCCACCGCGTATCAGTGACCTGTTCGAACATAATTGTTCGCGTCCAACTTGACGGAACCTCTTCCCCACTACAAACCGACAACTGCCTTGCAACACGTTGCAACTTTAAAGGTTGTGGTTTGTATGTATGTACGTTTGTGTGGTTCCGTCGCGTATCAGTGACCTGTTCGAACATAATTGTTCCCGTCAAACTTGACGGAACCTCCCTCCACTACATGTCGACACTGTGATCAACCGTGTACCACTGACTTGTTCAAACACAGCACTTCCCGGTTCTCTGCTTCTACGCTGCATTCTAACTGTAGTCTCGTTACTTTCTGTATGTATGTAGCCCTTGTTTTTGTATAAAAGTGCTTCTTATTTTTTTTGTATAAAAGTGCTTCTTATTTAGAGCGGCATCTGATTGTTTTGTATCACAGTGCTTCTTATTTAGAGCGGCATCTGCCTGTTATGTGTTCCCCGTAAAAATGTTGTCTTTCATTTTGTTCCATTTTTATTATATGATATATTTATATATTTATTTCGTTTTTGTTTCATTATACCCTTCGACCAATGAAAATGGTCAAAAAAGGGTATACTAACATTGTGCAAATGTATGTAACAGGCAGAAGGTGGCGTGGGAGACCCCATAAAGTATATATATTCTTGCTCAGGATCACAAGCCGAGTCGATTGAGCCATGTCTGTTTGTCTGTCCGTCTGTCTGTGTAAACGCACAGATCTCAGCTATTATAAAAGCTAGAGTTACCAAATATGGCAGGAAGACTCCTGTGTAATATAAGCAGATCAAGTTTATTTCAAATGTTAGGTGCCACGCCCACCGCCCCCACAAATCAATAATTTAATTTTTAAACTTAATTTGTAAGCGCTGTATAAAAGATACAACTTTCTGACTTTAACATATACTAAGCTGTATGAAATATCTAATATCGATCGAACAATAAACACAGAAGTTATTTAAGAAAGTATGAGCATAAAACCAAGTCCTTCTGTCAGCTAGCAAGGGAGGCGGGCGATCGCGATCGCGAAGCTCGAGCGCCATCTGTCGGGATTAATTTCAAAGCATGTGCATATGTATACATATGTGTATGAATTTAACAAATTAAACTACACGGGAACATAGGTCGAAGGGTATCCCACTGTCGCGTTTTGCGCGACTATTGCTCTCGTTTTCTTTTTCATTTGGTGAAATAAAAACTTCGTTTTACTTTTAAGTGTAGTTAAGGGACTCTTGCGTCTTTTTAAAATATCACTCTACTCACAAATTTTTACTTCAGAAGCGTCGTAGGTTGTTTCCCCAGGAATATGCAATTCGCTCCTGGTTATCGGCTGCGCCAGTTATAGATGGGGGCGTAGCTCCACGTGGACAGTTGGTTAGGTTATATGTTTTACTTCCAAACACAGGTTAGGCAACAAATATTTCTTATGATTTCTTTTTCTATTTTTTAAAATTACTCTTCGTACAATCAAAATGCAAGTGACCATGTGTCGCAAAAACTTCTTTTGCCTCACGCCGAAACTGCGCTAGGCATCGGTTACAACGCCTCGCTATAACGGTCCTTTCAAAGCTACAAATGTGATCTGACCAATCAACGCACAATTAGAGGCTGATGCAACATTGTCGTTATAGTGAAATGTCTTTCTAGAATTTTCGAGACCTCCGCACCTCCGCTCAAGGTGTGTGTGTAGCATGTGTATGAGCTTATTTTATAATATATGGTTATTCGTGTATGTGGACTACGGAGCTGTTGTTGTTATGGCCCTTGATGCCGTTGTCATTCAGCAGAATCTGGACGGTTTCAGAGGGTGGGGAATGTTTAGTGGTAACTCGCTCGAGAAGCGAAGTGAAGCAAAGCGAGAAGCTATGCAAAGCGAGAAGCAAAGCGAGAAGCTATTAGCAATTACTCTTAATAATAAAAGTTATAATGACTATATACATCGCTGTCGGCTTCAATTTTCAATCAAAGTTTTTAATCATAACTAGATATTCTTTTTTATACTTGTGTGGTGTCGATCTTTTTGTGTCTACTGCATTCTTAATGTATTCCTGTACGTTCTTGATTTGTTTATCTGCTACTTGTCTAATTGCATTCAAATCTCTCGATATCTGATTGCTACAAAATTCCTGTAAGTTTTCTCTTAAAAAAAAGTTCTCTTAAAATCTGGAACTTTGCCTTTTTGCAGTACTCCAAACATTACTTTACTTGGACGATCGTTAATTGACCTTTGTACTGTGTTATTTAATGCATACTCAACTGTTTCTAATACTGTATCCCAATGTTTTCCTTTGTCAGGTTCTATTAATTTTGCAATCATTGGGCCTCTAATTCTATTGACTTTTTCAACTTGGCCATTGGCTTGTGGCGATCCTGTTGCTATTTTAACATGTTTCACTCCTTCTTCTAAAAATTCTTCAACTCTTTTGATGTGAAACTTGTTCCTCGGTCTGATATTAAACATTTAGGTCTACTATAAGCTCTCTTGATTTTGTTGTCTTGGCTGTATTGTAAATGCGACTATTATAACTAGTACATGTTTATTGGCCCTACTATTATCGATTGGGCCGTAATGATCTATGTGTATTACGTCAAAATGAATGCTTCCTTTTGGAATGTTAGTAAGAAACCTTCGCTTTTACCGCTCTGTGCTGAGTAAGCTATGCATTTGAGACAATTGCTAATGTGCTGTTTCGCCTTTTCTTTTATATTTGGAAACCAGTATCTTTTTGAAATGGTATTTATCATTTTGTCTATTCCTAGATCGTTGTGGTACTTATACAGGACGTGATCTTCTATTTCTTGGGGTATATAAAATAAAAGTGATTCACTATCTTTTTTTCTATAAATAACGCCATTTCTCATTTCGTTATGTTTGTCTTCATCGTTTTGTAATTTTTCGCGTATGTTTATTATGTTATCTTTGTTTTGGCAAATTATTAAACTTTCCTCGAAAGAATTTGAGTCAATCGTTAATATGTGTGTGTTTCTGCTCAGCGCGTCAACATTTTGCATAAGCTTTCCTGAACGATGCTCTACTGTATAATCATAGTTTTGTAACTCAAGTGCCCAGCGATCTATTCATGGAGATAATTCTCTTTTACTCAATGCCATGGTAATCGCGCTGCAATCTGTGACTATCTTGAATTGAATGCCTTGCAAGTAAATTCTGAACCGTTGTAAAGAGTATATGATTGCTAGAGTTTCGAGCTCGAAGCTGTGGTATCTAGTTTCGACGTCAGTTGTTCGTTTCGAAAAATAAAACACTGGATGAAGTTTGTCATTGCTCTTTCTTTGCATGAGAATTGCCTCGAAACCTAGTGCGGTAGCATCGCAATGTAATTCTGTTGGGTTATTAGGATTATATAACGCTAAAATAGGTGCTTCAAGTAAGTTGTTTTTCCAAACTCAAACTTTTTCTCTTTTCTAATTAGGTCATATAACGGTTTTGCTTTTGTTGAAGTCTTTTATGAAGCGCCTAAAGTATGAGCATAGACCTATAAAGCTTTGCACGTCGTGTGCCTTTTTTTGGTATCTGGTTTATTTCTTTTTCCAGAAACAAAATATCCCAAATATTTGACTTCGGTGTAGAAAAATTCGCATTTATCTCGTCTTAACTCTAGTTTGTTTGCCACTAATCGATTTAACACAATTAATGGTGTTGGGTAGTTATCTCAAAGCATGCTTTTATTCAGTGTACGGTAGTCTACGCACATTCTTAGTTCACCTGTCTTTTTCTTTACTAAAACTATTGGAGATTCATACTCCGATTCACTTTCACGGATTATACCCTTTTCCAAATATTCATCTAACATAGTTTAGTATATGACAGTCGCCTTGGAGGATATTGAAAAGGTTTTACGTTATTAAAATTTAATTTAATTTCGCATTTTACAAATGGTATTTCTGGTTGTTTTGCTTTGCTTTAATATTTGTTAAAGGTGTTTGGGTTACATTGTGCACCAGTGTTTAGGCTATACGGATTATTTGGTTCAGGGTATTCTATTGCTAATATATCCGCTGCAATGTTTATATTATATTTTTGGCGCTCATTTTGAATACAATCATTTGTTATATCGGCATAATTTAGATTTTTATACCCTTCGACCATTGAAAATGGTCAAAAAAGGGTATACTAACTTTGTGCATATGTATGTAACAGGCAGAAGGAGGCGTGGGAGACCCCATAAAGTATATATATTCTTGCTCAGGATCACAAGTTGAGTTGATTGAGCCATGTCTGTCTGTCCGTCTGTCTGTGTGAACGCACAGATCTTAGCTATTATAAAAGCTATAGTTACCAAATTTGGCAGCAAGACTCCTATGTATTATAAGCTGATCAAGTTTATTTCAAATGTTAGGTGCCACGCCCACCGCCACCGTAAATCAAAAATTTAATTTTTGAACTCAAATTGTAAGCGTATACTAAGCTGAATGAAATATCTAAGACAACAAAAACAAAAGTTATTTAAGAAAGTAAGAACATAAAACCAAGTGCTTCTGTCAGCTAACCAGGAAGGCGGGCGATCGCGATGCGCGAGCGCCATCTGTCGGGAATAATATCAAAGCATGTGCATATGTATGTACGAGTATATATCCCACTGTCGCGTGTCGCGCGACTGTAGCTTTCCTTACTGGATTAAACTATTTTTTTGCATCTCATTTGTTTTAATGTACTTTCGTGTACTTTCGTGTATACTAAAAACGATAGTTTTTAGTATTACTATCTATCATTTGTTTCTTAATCGAGCTTTTGTTTAATATACTACCATCCTTTTTACGAGCTCTTTGTGAGTTATCGTTTATGATGCTATCATTCTCTGAACTATCATTTTCTCGTATAATCTTAAATTTACAAATATTCATAAAGTCTCTTCCTAACACTGCATCATAACCCATCGATTCATCAGCCACAATAAGCAATTCAAAATTATATTCATTTTTATTCATTATTACAAAACTTCGAATTTTTCCAATAATATTTAAACGACTATTATTTAAGTTTTGTAGTTTCAACATTTTTTCGTATGTGTCCCAAGCTGGACTGTTTTACAAAACTTATTGGGCTTCCAGAATCGAATTCTTCATTGTCCATCTGCACATTTATTACCAACTGTATATTTTCTTTAAAATGTTCTGCAAAGTCTTCTTTGGCTTGCCATTTACGCCCGAGGAATTTGCGACGAGTTGATATTTTATTCTCTTTGGTGAGCAACATCTCGCACAGCTGACTCAATAACTCTGCAACGGGCATTGTCAATAAATTTGTATTTGAGTGTAACCATACCTGAGCATGGTTTTTCAATTTCGACATTATGAGTACACGCACATTATCGTCACTAAGTTCGTACATGCTGGTAATCGTCATTAACTGTGACACCCAAATATGTATTGGCACTTTGATTGGGTAGTTGCAGTCAAAATCGGTTATCATCTCTTTTGCAATTGTCAGTGTAATTTTGTTTCTGCCAGAGATGTGAGTACTGTGAGCTACAGCTGTTGGCGTTCCCACTTCGTGTTAGCGAGTGGTTCCATTGTCCTCTTATGGAAGGGTCACACTAACATTACGCCCAGTTTGAGCTCTTAGCGAGGCTAGTATGGCAGCTTGGTTGTCAGAGAAGATGTAAATATTCGCTGCTCTGATCCCCTTCTCAAGGATAAGACGGTAGCAGAACAATAGCAACAATAGCAGTGCAAGGGGCACCACCCATGCGGTCATATATTAACTTACATGATCCGCATGATAGTCCACGGATGTGGCTACCGATCAACCAAGGCTCTTGGTCGAGAGCTAGGTTAATCGAATCTTCGCAGACGACCTTGCACAGGGTGGCAGACGCTCCTCTGGCGTGGTGCAGGTTCGCCTGGAGCACCTTAATGGCGCTCGGCATCCTCTTTTAAGGCTTTACTTACAAGGCCACCTGCCTTTCCCCCCCCCGAAAGTCGTTGCCTTGGATGCCTTTCGGCAGTCTGGAGGAACTGCTAGGGGGAGGTCGCCTTGCGACCACGGTCGCTGAAGGTATCCTTGCGGGAGGTTTCCGCACTGTGCTGATGGTGGGCCTTGAGGTGACAAGGGGGCGTCCGCTTGGGGGTAGTCACCACAATGACTGGGGGTTTGGGGATGGAGGTAATCGGCGCCACTACGGCTGCGGCGGTGGTAGACGCCACCGGAGCGGCAGCCACTGCTGTCACGCCGGTGGAGGCCACCGTTGCCGCTTCCGGAGGAGCGCTGATAGAAGGGTTGGATATGGGGAAGGGGACATGGCAGGAGTGGGGGAGGCCCTGACGGCGGAGTTCTTAAGGATAAGTTTAATCCTGCCAAAGCGGTATTTAACATTACCCTTAAGCTCCGTCAGAGCCTTATACGCCTTCTCGTCGACCATCATCACGAGGTGCCTTGCCGTTAAGGCTGTGTTGTACCACCCGCCACAGCTCCGTTGAGAAGCACTCAACATTCAGGAGACCCAAGTACTCCAGAATGGTGGCGGGTGGGAGGTCAGCACTATTTAGGTGAGCTCTTGGGAACTCAGCTTCCTCCAATAGCTTAATATCAAGGCCGCTGATGGACTTGATATGTCCAACAGCTCCCCTGACCCATTCGGCAGTGCTTCTGTTCTCGCACACCAGGAGCAGCCATTCATTTCGGGGTATGCACCCATCGAAACCTGGACCGATTCCTGATGTGGAGGGCAGCCGCATCGCCTTTAGGATGCTGTCTTGCACCGTGGCCAATTGCTCCGGTATAGGAGGTTTGCTAGAATCAGCCGAAGTGAAGCCCAGTTTCACTCTGCTTGCCACCAGGCTGAAAAGTGGCTTAGTGGACTCCACATGAGTCTTTTTGGGCTTCTTTGAAGACCCTTGGCCTTGGTTTCCACGGGGGGCGCAGTGACGATAGCCAGAGCCTCTGCTCTGGAGGCCCAAGTACTCCAGAATGGTGGCGGGTGGAAGTTTGAGAGCCTGCTTCCGTGAGGCCTGACCTCTGAGAGGCCACAGAAGTGTCGTCAGCAAAGCTGATCAGATCACCTTCAGCTTAAGCGTCGGAGCACATCACCTCGACGGTCAGCTGCATGTCTGAGCAGTTATTGGACGAGAAGGCAGCACTAGCAAACTCAATGTCCAAGTGAGTTCGTGGCCTGTCCGAGTCCCCCGGGGTACTAGGGTCGAGACCCGTAGTATTGGGGTTGAAGCCAGCAGCCCAATGGCTGCAGTGCTGGTGTTGGGGTCGGCCGTGAAGGCTTCACCCTGGATTGATGCAATTAAAGCTGCATCAGGCTTGTTTGTTTTTATAAAAAGATCCATAAATTTGGTCCCACGAATAGGTGGGAAAGGGAGGTCACCCACGACATAGCCCGCGTGCCGTGGGAAGTCTAAATGAAACTGGAGAGCGACAGGTATCCAGAGTCCGCATACTAGAGACCGGGCTACCCCCCGGCCATGCATCCCTTAGCGTATGCTGTTCCGCCTTGGATTGGGGTGATTTATAGATTCAAGCCGCATCAGGCTTGTTTAGTATATTATTCAGTTCCATAAGTTTGGTCCCGAGTTGGCGGGAAGGGAAGGTCACCCACGCCATAGCCCGCATGCCGTAAGAAGTCTAAATGAAACTGGAGGGCGACAGGTATCCAGAGTCCGCATATTAGAGACCGGGCTACCCCCCGGCCATGCATCCCTTAGCGTATGCTGTTCCGCCTGGATTAGCAGAGACATGACAGTGCTAGGGGCCTGCTTCCAGCCGCCCTCACGTGGAGAGTATAGCCGCACTTCCGTCAGTTTAAGTACGGCCCGTACTCTAGCCAAAACTGTGGTTACATTTAGTTCCCCTTGCTGTCTCTGACGGCTGACGGCCTTCTTCTTCACTAAATAAATACAATTATGTAGGTCTCGTCTCTTTCGCTTTACGTTCTAGACTGTCTTTAATTCTTCTTGTTCTAATTCTACTTTTACAGTGTATGTAAATGTTAATGTTATGGCTAATATTTACAGAGTGTTTACATATGTATAATATTTACATAGTATGTTATTTAACAGATATGGTTATTGCAGTGTGCCAGGGTGCTCAGCTGCTACAATTATAAAAAACTTTTTTAAGGTTTTTCTTGAAGGTATGCCGTAGAATTCACTTGTAAAACTTACATGTTCTGTAACTTAACTACCCTAATATCATAAATTAGACTGTTGTGTTTTTGATACAGTTGGGCGCCAATTATAACTTCAAGGTGAACTACTCCTCTGAAGTCTTCCGTTCCGTTCCTCCAGTGGCGGTAGCTGGTTCTTCCTTGTCTCTCCTGCACTTGATAGCTGCCCTTCAGCTGCTATCACTGCCTTGAAGTGAGTGGGTCTTCAGGTGGTTCTTCTTTTAGCCTAGCTAATGCACAGCTCGTAGCGAAGAGACGGTTTGGAATGCTGAATTAAAAGTCGCACTAGAGATTCTTCTTGTATGGGATTTCTTAGCCGACTAATAAGTTTCTCGACATCAAATTGAAATTCTTTAAAGGATGCTTTTTCAACTTGTCGCCTAGAGTTTATGGATTCCACAATATTCATACTGTTTCTATGTCCTCAAATTTCTTCCTAAACTCTACCTAAAATGTATTCCAAGTAAAATGTGGATATGTTTTGTGGAATTTCCAGAATCATTTTGTATATGGATAATCGCTAATTGATTTTGTATTAACGGTGTGACATTTTACATAATCTGCTGTTGTTGAATTCGCAAAGCGTTTTGTAATAAGGAATCAAAATAGACCGTACCTGTTATCTGGTTGGGTCCTGCATTCAAAGGTTTTTGACCGTAACTGTTGTTATTGACGGTGCAGTGTTGATTCTGACTATTTCTATTGGTGGACCTGGTTGACATACCGCAACGAGGAGTACCTCTACTTTTTCTACCTATTGATCGGTTTCATATAGAAGTATTAACGTTGCCTTGGTTATCATTTAGGCCAAGCGTTATTAATTCACGTGCTTGTTCAGCTGCATCTAATTCAGGAGCCAAATTGTTATTCGATAACGACAATTGTCTAACCGTACACGGATTCTTACAAACTGGACAGCTTCTATTGTTTTGGAGCGATAGTAATATGTATTGATTGTGAAATTTATGCTTGCATGGTGAGACAGCCATTAATTCTTTAGAATTCATATGTTCGAGACAACTTCCGCAAAATGGGTCTTGTTGTTGCAAGGCGTCGATAAAATCTTCGTGGCTGTTCCTTACAGACATTTTGCTTAATTTATAATAATGGTTTACAATAATTTCATTAAATCTTTGGTTCGTCGCTTTCCCAAAAAGATGTTTTCGTTCAGGCCAGTAAAAATTCGTCAAAAGTTCACTAGTGGTTTGCTTAAAAGAATACTGTTGCACTAAAATTGATTTTTTTGAGCTTCCAATGAATATACTATAGTTGCTCGCGATTCCATTTCCAATTCTAGGGAGATCAATTAACAGTGTTTATTTTGCGGACCGTTAAATGAATCAAAAAGGATACGACATCTAAAATGGGTTTGATTCGGTCGACCGCTGGTTAATTACCAGCTACTATTCGCTATTCCAGAAATCAAAGTCCCATTCGCACTCTCATATATTGGTGGTAAATTGCAGCATCCGTTGTACAAAATCGAGAGTTAAAGATTTAAGCTACTTGTGATCATGCAGGTCCATGTATATTGATCAATCCTTTTAGCAGAATTGTGATCACTGTTTCATATTATGGATACGCCTGATCTATAATCTTTAACATTCGTTTTAGTTTGTTGTTTCAAAATGTTATTTATAGTGGATGGATTAATATATGAATGTGATTATGAAGATTTCTTGCAATAGGGTTTTATTATTGCTTATGGTTTCTTTTGCTTCTTTTAAAATATTTGATACTAATTGCTTTTCTTAGCTTTTTGTTCTGGATGCCAATGATTTACACGTAATTTGTATTGGAGCCTTTGCAACGATGTTTACACCAATACCTCTTCTTCTAGGCAACAATTATTAGTATAACTGAGAATGAAGGTGTTGTGTCATCTAGCCGTTTGGGTTAAATGCCAATTATGCTCATAATTCAGAAAAGAGATTATCTTTGATGCTGGTAACATCTCGTTCGGGCCTTAACGTTGGGCGCCATTTATCTTCATGTTGTTTGTGCGTTGAAACGTCTTTGACCGAGTACTTTTACGTAATACTCGGCTTATCATCGAAAGGAAATTCAACTTGTGTATGACTGACTAGGCTTCGTGCACTTCTTGCTCCGGGCTTTCTGCTCGCCGGATGGGGCGGGGTTCTTTCCTAATCGCGTCCTACGGCCTCATAAAAACAATAATTAAGTGCACTTCTACTTCTCTAACTAAATGATAAAATAAAAAGGGGTTCTATGTAAGTCGGTTTGATCAATGGACCGGGTTATGGACGACTGATTTCAGAATAGGGTTATTGGGATGCACTAGATGTTATATGTGCTCCCTTCTCTACCCACCATACCTTGGTGACGCCATTGTATAGTTTGGGTCACCCCTTGTATAATCTACATATTATTTACTGTGGCTGCTGAACTATTGCATACCTATTGTTCCGGCAACGAATCATAAAGAGACAATTAAACGTTAGTTTTGTTATTCATGAGGCTTAATAATCTAATTTTAGAACACGATTTGTGTTATTTTTATTAATGCTTGAACTTAGTTACTTGTACTTCATATTTTTATAATACGTACCTTGAATAATTTTTTTGACGAGTGTGTTCCACGCGTATATCCAGCAAAGACTAAAAGTCTTTCATGGTTTACACGTGAGCTACTTTGGGTGAAAAACTTAAAATCTCGGTATTATAAAAAATTTAAAAATACGGGAAATCCTTCCGATTTTTCTCGTTATACTGTTGCAAATGCTAACTTCGCCCTGGAAGTTTCATAGTATGCGATGGGTGTGATCGTCGTCGCACCAGTGCAACTTCAGTACAATGAGAACACACGGACGTGCGTTACTCCTCAGCGCCGGTATGCTGATTTTTCAATCCTACACACACATGCACATACTCATACATACACTGTGACGCCGCATGATTTTAAATAAATATAAGATATCTCTAAATCTAATATACCCCGTAGTACTTTCTTAAACATAGGCTTTCTTAAACATAGGCAGCGAAGCAAAAGACAGGGGCGTAGTCAAAAACAAAAAATAGGGCACACAACATAAGGAAACTTCAGACACTCGGCACCCATGCCTAGTAACGGTGCCTCGGTACCCAGAGCTGCTGCACAGTCCCGGCAGTCGAACACTTGCACAAGTAACAATGCCTCAGGCACACTCAAAAGTAACGGTGCCTCGGTACCCAGAGCTTGTGCATAGACTCAGGCAGCATAGCACACACACAAGTAACGGTGCTTGGGTATCCAGAGCTCGTGCACAGACAGCACAAGGCGCACAGGCAACGGCATCGCGACCGATTTTAGGGCAACGGCGCCAGACGCTTGGCAAGCAGCGACGCTAGGAAAGCAGCGGCGAGGGATATACAGCGAAGTACCACAGCAGCCGGGCACGATCGGCCGATAGCAGCGGCGACATGCAAATAGCGGCGACATATACGCAGCGACGACATACGAGTAGCGAGGCATAGGCAGCGAAGCGCAAGCAGCGAAGCGCGAGCTGCAAAACTAGGGCAAAGGACAGTCGATCGTGAGCAGACCAGTGAGCCACCCGCAAGCTTTCTTAAAAACAAGTGCAAGTGAAAAGTTTTACAAGTCCCGTGCCAGCACAAGGACCCCTCTGATGATAATGAATCCTGTCGCATCTGTAAAATATATATTGAAAGCTCAGTTATGAGCAACGTGTGGTGTGAAGTAGGCAGCAGAAAGGCAGAAAAATCGATAGAAATAAAACCCTGTTGCAAATGAAACTCGCAGTGATTATTAAACCCAGTGCCAAATTCTTCCCCTAGCGCATTGTCGTGTACGTTTTTTTTTTTTTTTTTTTGTTGGCCCGTGTAAGTGTGTATTCGCAGAGTCGTGCTTTCTGGTATGCCAGTGCTCCGCTGGCCAGTGAGCGATTCTGAGTAATAAACACCCACAGTCCGTGTCGTGAGTGAACGTAAGTTAACAAGTGGGCGTGGTAGAATACACCACCGAGCGACTTGTAGGAGTACAGGCGAAAGTACCAGCGGTCACGGGCGTTCTGCGCGGCCAGCGGCCGATCGTGAGTAGTGTTGTGAGTGAAACGCTAGTTGGCAATTGGGTGTGTGAGCGTGTACTCTAACGAGTTTGCGCCGTGGTGGAACACACCACTGAGCGGCTGGTCCAGGCGAGAGTACCTGCGGTCACGGGCGTTCCGCACGACAAACGATCAACCGTGAGAGGTGTCGTGAGTGAGCGATAGCTGACAAGCGGGGTGCGTGAGCGGGGTGCACTCTAACTAGTTGCGGGTGGTAGAATACACCGACGCCAGGCACGCGACACGTGCACGTGTGCACGTATATATACCCTGTACATAACTCAGCGGGGCATGATCTCCTAGTAGCCCCTCTTGCTAAAGTTATAGTAGTCCTAGTATTTATAAATTTTCTGTAAAGACCCTGGCGAGACTGAGATATGTACCCCAGCCTGAGAAAAAATCCTTACAGATGGCGCCCGAGCATGGACTACTACGACTAGACATTTAGTTTTGAGGAATTTATCGGGCCGTCAGCCGTCAGAGACAGTAAGGGGAATTAAATGTAACCATAGTTTTGGCTCTCATAGTGAACGGGAACTTTGGCAACACCGTGACAGAGCTGATGCAATCTGCTCTGAACACGGTTAGTAGATGGTGCGAAGATGTAGGTCTTAGCATCAATCCACAAAAGGCGATTATCGTTCCCTTCACTAAGCGCTATTCCATTGATATAGGTCAATTGCACATTGGCGGCTCTCCCGTGGGACTTTCCAACGAGGTTAAATATCTAGGGATAACTCTTGATAAAAGACTGAACTGGAATTCCCATCTAAACAACACCCTATCAAAGGTAACTCATGCCATGTGGGCATGCAAATCATGCACCATTCGGTGGTTATTTGAGATGATGGTAAAACCCATCGTCACCTTCGACGCTATTGTGTGGTGGCCCAAGGTTACGCAGGTCACCGTCATCAACAAATGCATTAAACTGCATAGGCTGCTTTCCCTTTCCCTAATGGGTGCACTTCACACCTGTCCCACAGCAGCTATGGAATCAATTTTAAATTTGACACCGCTGCATATTCATATTCAAGAAGTCGCCGCTATGAGCCTTCTTCGAATCAAGCTCCAATCTGGGTTTCTAGCTACCGAATCGGGGCATGCTAGACTTATCAAAGACATTCCTGGCTTAGAGATCAGCTCCAGATCAGATTCTATGACCAAGGAACTCTTCTTTGGTGCAAAGTTCAAAACTCTCATCCCGGACCGGAGGGACTGGGATGATGGCAACCCCATCACTGACCCTCATGGCATACACTGGTATACAGATGGGTCTTGGACTGATCAGGGGGTTGGAGCTGGGATACATGGTCCCAACTCCATAACCTCGATTGCTATGGGCAAATGGCCCACAGTCTTTTTATTTTTGGCCAGCGTTTAGTGCCAGATGTCAAGGCTTATGTAAACGCCTGTGATCAGTGTGACTAAAGGGCATTGACAAATAGGGTTGCCAGATGCATTCCCAACACTTCCCCTCAGATGGAACTTTACTTATGGATTTGTCTCATACCCAACGTTTGAATGCATGAGACGTGTTTTGGCTTCGCCAGACCCTTGGTTAATACATCCGCCGGCATCTTGTCTGTTGGGATGTATTTCACATTGATGTCATCCTTCTCGACGAGTTCTCGCACAAAATGGTAACGGATGTCAATGTGCTTCGTCCGTTTATGGAATATCGGATTCCTTGTGAGCTGACCAGCTCCCTGGTTGTCGTTGTAGATTGTGGTGGTGCCCAGTTGCCCCATAATCTCTTGCAGAAAACTTCGAAGGTGGACGGCTTCTTTGGACGACTCAGATAGCGCCATGTATTCTGCGTCCGTACTCGACAACGCAACAGTTCGTTGCTTGCGACATTCCCAGGATACCGCCGCATCGGACATCTTAAATGCAAACCCTGTAAAAGACCTGCGATCATCAGAATTTGCTGCCCAGTCGGCATCTGCATAGCCGATCAACTGTTCACCAGTTCGCCATTTCTACAAGCGTTCTATTCTTACGCTCAGCTACTCCATTTTGCTGTGCGGTATACTCGACTGTAAATTCGTGTTGAATACCTGCACCCGCCAGGTACTTCTTGAACTCGTTGTTCGTATATTCTGTTCCATTGTCTGATCTCAATGTCTTCAGCTTCCTTCCAGTCTTACGTTCAGCAAAGTTTTGAAACTCCTTGAATTTTTCTAAAACTTCCGATTTTGCCTTGGTTGTATATAACTCGCACCACTTTGAATGGTCGTCTATAAAAGTCACGAAATAACGGTTGCCTCCATGACTATGCACACGCATAGGACCACATACGTCGCTGTGGACCAATTCTAGGACTTCTCGGGATCTGGAGCTCGACGATGGGAACGGCTTCTGAGATTGCTTCCCCTTAATGCATACTTCACATTGGGGTAAACTTCTGCTTAAGTTTACTCTTACTCCCTAGACCATACGTAGTTGTATGGCAGCTTTGAGATCCTTTTCGTTGAGATGACCAAAACGTTCGTGCCATTCTTAGATATCGTTTTGATTATGACTTGATACCTGGCAGCTCTCTTATTTCTTCCGTATAGTATAGATCTAACTTACGTTTGGCTCTAAACACTATCTGGCAATTAGATACTTTTACTATTTCTGCTCCGTCTTTCTTGAATAAGACGTTATAGCCATGATCACAAATCTTTGAGACGGACAACAGATTTTCCCTTAAATCTGGGACATACAGCGTGTTTAAAAGGTGTACTGAGAAACTCTTGGTTGGATTAAACGGAACTAATCCACAAGCTTCTATCTCTGTCGAGTCATTATTTGCGAGCTTTAGATTTGAACAGTCTACTTTACTGACCTTTTCAAATCTATTTTCCTGCGAACACATGTGTGATGTCGCTCCAGAATCCAAACACCAGCCTTTCTGCTCACTACTGACAGAGTTTGCTATTTCTGCCTTCATGCTCGACTTATTGTTACTGTCTTGATCTTTTGATTTACACCCCGCTGCTTTATATCCAACTTTTCCGCACTCATAGCACCAGTACTTGAATTTTTGTTCAGTTTTCCTTTCCTTTCCCTTATTGCTTTTCTACTTCTTGTTTACAAAAAGCGCTCCAGGAGTAGGCTCACTACTATTCCTTTTTCGGGCTTCATATTCGTCAAGCAACTTGATCTTAAGTGCTTCTGGCGTCAATAAGGTGTCTTGAGTTTCGATCGCTACACGAAACGGTTCGTATTCTTCAGGAATGCTATACAACAACAGTATGGATAACAAATCATTTATATTTACCAACTCTACTTCATTTAGTTTATCGACGATATCGAAAAACTTATCTATGTGATTTCTCATATCACCGCCATTGCCTAATTTTAACAAAATTAACGACAATAGGGATGCTTTGCGAGCTGGTCCTTTTGATTGGTAAACATCGTGTAGCTTTCTCCATACAGCGTTTGACGTGACACTGTTCTTTATTTGTTTCAACTCCGTAGTTGACATGGATAGAATCAAGTCTGATTTTGCCTTTGCATCTTGATTGTCCCACTGTGCATTGATTTCTTCGGTTTTAACACATGTTCCGTTAACATATTTCCAATTGTCATTTTTAATTAGCAGCGCTTGGATTTGTATTTTCCAAGTATCAAAATTGTCTTTGCCCAAAGGCTCGAGTCGCACATTGTTAACACTCATTTTTTAATAATGTTCTTACTTTGGAGCTCGACGCGTATGCGATCACTCTGGCGCCACTTAGGTGACATACACACACATCACTGATCGCAATTCTTGCACACGACTTTGTGCAATTGGGCTACACAAGCACAATTGCAATCTGTTGCAATTAAATAAGACACTTTTGTACACCCGCGCAGTGGAAGCGTGCTGGGCCCATAACCTGTTGGTTATTTAGGTTTTATTTAAAGTGGATGTACAAAGTTTATTTGTGATTGTTGGTTTTACATTTAATTGACGACGCGCGCACTGACATTGTACACAGACCGGCAGAAGCTTTCTTACCACACTAACGCTCGGATCAGTGTGAGCAAAGGGCATTGACAAATAGGGTTGCCAGATGCATTCCCAACAAAAATATTACGGCCGAAATAGTAATCAAATACCTAGAAGATGATCTGTACATGACATTTGGAATACCAGAAACCATTGTTTCCGACAACGGTTCTCAGTTCAAGTCAGCAGCCTTTCAAGACTTATTGAGACGCTACGAAATATCACACACGCTCACCGCCTACTATTCACCACAAGCAAATGCGTCGGAGCGTGTAAATAGATCGGTTCTATCTGGGATTAAGTCATACGTACGACCAGACCAAAAGGATTGCGATGAATACCTCAATAGAATATGCTGTGTTTTAAGATCTTCGGTGCACTCCATTATCGGTACTACCCCTTATTATATGGCGTTTGGCCAACATATGATTACAGCTGGTTCAACTTAAGCACTGTTAAGGAAACTTAATTTATTAGAGGATCGCTCATTGACCTTTAATAGGGATGACTCGTTTGAGATTGTTCGCAGGGCAGCGAGTGCTCAAATGAAAAAAAACTATGAGCAAAATGAACGATCATATAATTTAAGATCCCGAGAAGTGAATTATATACCTGGACAAGAAGTCTTTCGCCGCAACTTTAAGCAGATTTGTTTTCAGACGGGTTATAATGCTAAATTAGGCTTATCATTTGTTAAAGCACGAGTGCGTAAAAAGGTAGGAAACTCGTGTTATGAATTAGAAGATTTGCAAGGTCCATCATTGGGTACGTATCACGCAAAAGACATACGCCAATGAAAGTCGCTTTAGGTTGGATTAGCCTTGTGATCATTTGGACCCCTAGTCTAATTTTAGCAGGGAGGAATTTGTAGCAGCGACTCTAATAAAATAAATATTGAAGCCCAAGAGTAGGCAAATAAAGAGATGAGAGAAAAAATAAATTTATAAAAGCTCCTTAAAAGTATGCTAGGAATATTATTAAAATATTTGAAGTAGTTGGCTACACTATATTTGAAGTAGTTGGCTACACCTATGGGCCAATTGTAATTAGGAGAAAAATACCCAGATATTACCAAGGGTCTAGAAGGAAGCAGAGCTTGGGAAAAAGAAAGTGCAAGTTAGCATTAGCAAAAGAGTTGGCGCCCGAGAAAGGCTGAAAGCGGGAAAAAGTGGAAACGAAAGAAAAGAAAAATCTAAAAAAGTGGCTGGAGACATCTCGAGAAGTCAAGGAAAACGCTGGAGTTTTCAACATCCTCGGGTAACTATTAGTGGCTTAAATAAATGAAAATATCTAAACAAAAAAATATAAATTTGGTCAGAATAGCACTAATTGGGACCTGGCAAACAATTGGACATTGAACAAGAGCCCGTCACCGAAAAAAATCCTGGTCAGGGTAGAAGACTTTCAACAAGCATCGGCAGATCGACGAGCTCGGCCGAAATCATCCTTTAATAATAGTACAAAACAAGACCTTGCAACTCCGCTAAGACGGAGTAGCAATTTTACATTCTTCTAAAAGGCAGCAAAACTATGAAAAATTAATTGTTTCGCCGAATGGCGATTTCACGCTAACGAATTACACGGTCAATATAGACCCATAACGAAAGAAAAATGAGTCAGTAAATAGATAAACTCATTAAAAAATAATTTAAATTGTCTATCAGACCCATAATCCAACAACGTCCAAAGCCTTAACAAATTTAGAATGGATATACATGGCTGATGGTTACCTCGAGTTTTACAGTATAGTTTCGAGAGCGGAAGGAATAGGAATAATAATAATAGGAATAATTATATAGAAATATTCATTTAACTTATCGTTTTATTTGTGGTTATCTCTAGTAAAATTTAAATTAATTAATTTATTTGTTAATATAAAAATAATGTTCACTTTAAGTTGTTAGTCTTTTCCCCCTTTAATGTCTGTTTATTAGCGAATGCCTATGTTGAAAATGTTGGTTGCTTTAATACTATATTTTAATAAACTTTAAGCAAACAGGTGCCGACCCAGAGATCGATCTTTCGCCGACGGAATCACCGTAAGTCAAATTTATTTTTTTTTTATGTTTAAAATGTAGTGTAAAGTAATTTAAAAATCATACAGTTTCAACAAGAAAATTTTAATCACCTTTTCGATAACAGCCAAAATTAGGCAATAGGTTAGGTTAGGTTATATCGGCAGGCCTCACATAGACCAGTATGATCCTTAGTGTTGCCGGATAAGTGATGGAGGCTGTTAATTTCTCGATTTAATTATCCCAGTCTAGTATGCTGGTAAGTTTGGCAAAAGCCAGGAGTTTTTGGGGTGCCAGGCCCGCTGCTTTTTTCAGTGATGCAAGCAGGGGGCTTCCAAGGCATTTCGCCCTCGAGGTCATGAGTGAGGGGCAGGCGCAGATGAGGTGTTCCAGAGTTTCTTTTACTTCTGGTACCTTGCATTTCCTGCATTCTTCGTTGTCGGTAATGTCCAACTTCTTATCGAGCGTTGCGGTCAGGCAGTGACCCGTGAGTATACCCGTCATTATTCTACAGTCTCTTCTCGGGAGCTGAATGACATATTGGGTCAGTTTCATATTCGCATGATTGCACATAGTGCGTGTTATCTTACAGTTTGTTGTGTTGTACCACCTTCTTCCTGCTATTGCTGCAGCGCTTTCTTCTGAGTTGTGGCTTATCGAACGTAGCGGTATCTTCAGGTTTTCAACTGTCAGTTGTCTAGATTCGGCACCTTCCTTCGCTAGCCTGTCTGCCATCTCGTTTCCGTCAATGCCCTGGTGGCTGGGAACCCAAAAGATGCGCACCTTCCAGCGGCTGCTTAATGCATCTAATGCTTCTCTGCTTGCCAGTACACTTCCGGAGCTGATGACATAGGATTGCATGGATTTGATAGCCGCCTGACTGTCGACAAAGATGTTAACCCGATTCTTATTGAGCGTTGTCGCAAGTGCTGCAGTCTTCTAGACCTCCGCCTGGAAGATGCTACAGTAATCTGGCATTTTATACGACACTTGGATGGGCGGATCTGCACAGTAGACCGGAGCCTACGCCGGTTTCTATTTTAGATCCGTCCGTAAATAGCTTTGTTGCGTTTTCGTCCATGCCGATTTTCCAATCTTCATGTCCTATTAGAGTGGGCGTTCTGGAGAAGTTGTTGATGGGGGTCAAATAGTCCGTGCTATTGAGTGACTCTTATCCTACTTCACCGTGCCCGTCGTTTGCGAGGGCCATATTTCCTGTAGCACAGAGACGTTGTGCGGTCTTTTCTGTTAGTAGTTTGGCCTGTATGTCGATAGGGAGAACTCTAAGTATCACCTCCAAGGCCTTTGTTGGAGTAGATCTCAGTGCTCCAGTAATGCACATCAGTGCTCGTCTCTGTACCCTTTCCACGATAATTATGGCTATGTCATCTGCATAGGCGATTATCTTTGGGGCTTTCCGTTAAAATTTCTTTATTATGTCGTTTACCACTAGGTTCCACAGTAGCGGCGACAGCACTCCGCCTTGTGGCGTGCCTCTGTGCGCAGCTTAGGTTATGGTAGTGGTTCCCCATTCGGATCTTACTCTTCTGCAGCTCAATAGATTTCCTATCCAAGAGTTTACAGCCTCGTGGGTTTCTACAGCTCTCAGGCTTCGCATGATCGCTTCCGTAGATTCATTGTTGAATGCACCTGAGATGTCCAGGAACGCTCCTAACGCAAATTCCTTGTAGTGTAGGGCTTTTTCGATGGTGGCTACTAGGGAGTGTGGCGCTGTTTCCACCGATTTTCCTTTTGTGTAGGCGTGTTGGTTGGATTCTGCGAGTCGGTTCATGCCTCCTCTTATATGCATATCCAGAATTTTTTCCAAGGTTTTAAGCAGGCAAGAGGTGAGACTTATCGGTCTGTAGTCTTTCGGTTGCATATGACTGCATTTTCCTGCTTTTGGAAGGAACACAACACGTGCTGTCCTCCAGGGTACAGGTACATATGCCAGTCTTAGACATGCTTTGAATATTGTTTCCAGCTATGGAGTGACATTCTCTTTGGTCTTCTGCAGCATGGCTGGTATTATGCCATCTAGCCCAGGGGATTTGTAGTTGTCGAAGGATTCTATGACCCACTGGATTTTATGTTGTGTGATTAGATACCCAGTTATGTCAGACACTGGGTTCGTGTGCACTGATTGTTGTGTATCTACTACTTCTGTGCATCCGGGGAAGTGCTTAGAAGGGCTATTCGTCCATTGGCCATCGCTAGTTGTTAGTTGGCTCTGAATTGCCGGTTGGCTTGACAGAAGCTTCCTAAGTCTGGCGGTTTCCGTGACCTTTTCGATACCAGAGCAAAAGGATCTCCATTAGTTCCTCTTGGCTGTCTGGACCTTTTTCTTGAAGTCTCGGAGCCTTGTCCTGTATTCGTCCCATACAATATCTTCGTTTGCTTGTTTGGCTAGTTTGAAGATTTCTTGTAGGTCGGTGCGTTGTGCCTTCACCCGTGCCCGACGGTGGTAGCAGTCACGCCTTCCACTGACATTTGGGCTGACATCCCAGCCCGAGTTGAATCCTTTGAAGACTCCATTGACACCATGTTGGTTGATTTTGTTCTTGGAAACCACCCCATAGCATTTTAGGCCTATCTGCCAGGCACCTCTGACCATGGCTTCGGACACAACAGCACCTGACTTTTATAGTCCGCATGGTTCTGCGTCCTCGCCTCAGCTGGGCCGTGCATTAGCCCGAGCAACAGGACAGTGTCTTATTCTGAAGTTTTAGTCAATACAAAGCCCATTGCCCAGCCGGCATCCACGTGGAGGGTTCAGTCAGAGAGTTTGCGCCAGCCAAATTAGGCAATACAAATTTGAAATTTATAAAAAATGCAAATTTTAAAACAACGCCTCTAAGACTGTGGCAAACAAAAGTAACAACCGAAGTGAACGAGCAATAACAAAATAATTTATAAACAAACAAATATCCTGAAATTGTTTTAAATGAAAATGATTAGGTTAACGGAATTAGTTCATATGTCTACATTTAGAAAAGCGAATTAAATTTATAATGTTTTAAAATTTTAATCATTTGAACTCAATGCTAACGCTCTCGCTGTTTTAGGGAAAAAGGGGTTACGTTGACTAAAAGTTCAAAGGAGGTGATCATGGTTGGGTGGGCAAAAGCGAACTCTTTTAACACCTAAGTTCGCCAGCATACCATTCTAGGCTCCTATTTTCAATCTTTTTCTTCTGTTTTGCTCATGTTTATCTGTCTTCTCTTCCGGTTTTGTAATTTCTAGTTCCTTTTGTCGCAGCACGTTTGTCTTGATTTTTGTTATTATTGTTAGTAGTCCTATGATGTGTGAACAAGACCGCCACCCTCAAAGCCGACGAGCTAGAGCCGAAAATTAATAACGTGCGCAGCTTCACACAACATAACTATACAACCGATCCCATTTTGGTTGCACGCTACAATATATAGAGAATCTTCAGTAGCCAAACCACTTTTGGAACCTTCGAACTTTATAAGCCAGTTCTGGATAATGTTCGACTCGTTTTCTGGGGATATAGAGGTACTGTTACACTACGAGGGAGATCAACGCTCGCAATGGGCGGAGGTGATATGTGTTGCTCCGTTTGTATACGGATATTCGCTAATTTATTTTGTATTAACGCTGTGACATTTTCCATAATCTGCTGCTGTTGAATTCGCAAAGCGTTTTGTAATAAGGAATCAAAATGGACCGTATCTGTTGTCTGGTTGGGTACTGCATTCGAAGGTTTTTGACCGTTACTGTTGTTATTGGATCTGACTATTTCTATTGGTGGACATGGTTGACATTCCGCAAAGAGGAGTACCTCTACGTTTTCTACCTATTGATCGGTTTCCTATAGAAGTATTAACGTTGCTTTGGTTATCACTTAGGCCAAGCGTTATTAATTCACGTGCTTGTTCAGCTGCATCTCATTCAGGAGCCAAATTGTTATTGGATAACGACAATTGTCTAACCGTACACGGTCTTACAAACTGGACAGCTTCTATTGTTTTGGAGCGATAGTACATATGTATTGATTGTGAAATTTATGCTTGCATGGTGAGACAGCCATTAATTCTTTAGAATTCATATGTTCGAGCCAACTTCCGCAAAATGGGTCTTGTTGTTGCAAGGCGTCGAAAAATCTTCGTGGCTGTGCCTAACAGACATTTTTACTCAGTTTGTAATTTTATAATGGTTTACAATAATTTCATTAAATCTTTGGTTCATCGCTTACTCAAAAGGATGTTTTCGTTCAGGCCAGTAAAAATTCGTAAAAAGGTGACTAGTTGTTGGCTTAAAAGAATACTGTTGCACTAAAATTGATTTCTTTGAGCTTCCAATGAATATACTATAGTTGCTCGCGATTCCTTTTCCGATTCTAGGGAGATCAATTAAAGTGTTTATTTTGCGGACCGTTAAATGAATCTAAAATGGGTTTGATTCGGTCGACCGCTGGTTAATTACCAGCTACTATTCGCTATTCCAGAAATCAGAATCTCATTCGCACTCTCATATATTGGTAAATTGCAGCATCCGTTTTACAAAATCGAGAGTTCAAGGTTTAAGCTACTCGTAATCATGCCGGTCCATGTAGGTTGATCAATCATTTTAGCAGAATTGTGATCGCTGTTTCATATTATGGATACGCCTGATCTATAATCTTTAACAATCGTTTTAGTTTGTTGTTTCAAAATGTTATTTATAGTGGATGGATTAATATATGAATGTGAATATGAAGCTTTCTTGCAGTAGAGTTTTATTATTGCGTATGGTGTCTTTTGCTTCTTTTAAAATATTTGATACTAATTGCTTTTCTTAGCTTTTTGTTCTGGATGCCAATGATTTATACGTAATTTGTATTGGAGCCTTTGCAACGATGTTTACACCAATACCTCATCTTCTAGGCAACAATTATTAGTATAACTGACAATGAAGGTATTGTGTCATCTAGCCTTTTGGGTTAAATGCCAATTATGCTCATAATTCAGAAAAGAGATTATCTTTGATGCTGGTAACATCTCGTTCGGGCCTTAACGTTGGGCGCCATTTATCTTCATGTTGTTTGCGCGTTGAAACGTCTTTGACCGAGTACTTTTACGTAATACTCGGCTTCTCATCGAAAGGAAATTCAACTTGTGTATGACCGACTAGGGTTCGTGCACTTTTTGCTCCGAGCTTTCTGCTCGCCGGATGGGCCGGGGTTCTTTCCTATCGCGTCCTACGGCCTCATAAAAGCAATAATTAAGTGCACTTCTACTTCTCTAACTAAATGATAAAATAAAAAGGGGTTCTATGTAAGTCGGTTTGATCAATGAACTGGGTTATGGACGACTGATTTCGGAATAGGGTTATTTGGATGGCCTAGATGTTACATGTGACCCCTTCTCTACCTACCATACCTTGGTGACGCCATTGTATAGTTTGGGTCACCCCTTGTATAATCTACATATTTTTTACTATGGCTGCTGAACTATTGCATACCTATTGTTCCAGCAACGAATCATAAAGAGACGATTAAACGTGAGTTTTGTTATTCATGATGCTTACAGACTACATTTATGACAAATATTAACTTCGATTTCAAGACAAAACATGATTTGGGTTTCACTAAATATTTAGAACTTTAAGATATTAGGAAAATTTCTATGCGCACGTGAAACTAATTCAGATCATAGTCTCCTTCCTCGTAAACTTCTTTGTATCTAGAACACCTGTCTTGCATTAAATCTATAGATATCTATATAGATTACCTATTGGTTTTTGGTTATTTCAATTTACCTCAAATAAATTGGTCCTCTCATTCAAATGTTGTGATTCCCTCCATTTTTAGCCCATTTATCAATAGTCTCTCTGAACTATCCTTGTTTCAAATTAACACTTTTCATAACCATAAAGGCAAAATCCTTGACTTAATTTTCACTCCTGATACTTTTATTAATAACATTTCAAGAACTAATCCCTTAGTCTTTCTTGAAGATCCTTATCATCGTAGTTTAGAACTTGTGCAAACTGAAATTGTTAAGTGTTTCGAAGTCACGCTGCTTCCGCAAAACTGACTTTGTGAGGCTTAATAATCGAATTTTAGAACACGATTTGTGTTATTTTTATGCATGCTCGAACTTAGTTACTTGTACATCATATTTTTATAATACCTTGAATAAATTTTTCGACGAGTGTGTTCCACGCGTATATCCAGCAAAGACTAAAAGTCTTTCATGGTTTACACGTGAGCTACTTTGGGTGAAAAACTTAAAATCTCGGTATTATAAAAAATTTAAAAAAATACGGGAAATCCTTCCGATTTTTCTCGTTATACTGTTGCAAATGCTAACTTCGCCCTGGAAGTTTCATAGTATGCGATGGGTGTGATCGTCGTCGCACCAGTGCAACTTCAGTACAATGAGAACACACGGACGTGCGTTACTCCTCAGCGCCGGTATGCTGATTTTTCAATCCTACACACACATGCACATACTCATACATACACTGTGACGCCGTATGATTTTAAATATTAGGTTGTCCGCCTTTTTGTCTTTTGAATTTCGCGGCTATGTACAAAGCGCTACAGAGCTCGTATCTGGCAACACTATACATAATTTGAAAGGTCTTGACATAACCTACAAAACGACGCTACGCATGGTTAGTTTGGATATTTCGTTCAACAGTTATAGACGTGTAAACATGGAGTTCACTAACGCCGAAATTCGCGCTATTTTAAAGTTTTCCTTCGTTAAAGGCAAATCCGCTAGAGAAACGTTCCGTGAGATTAATGGTGTTTTGGGGGATGGTACTCTATCACTTCGAACCGCGGAGGAATGGTTTCGACGATTCAGAGCCGGTGAAAACGACACCATGGATAAGCCAGCCGGCGGAAGACCTGTGACGACAAATACCGATCAAATCATGGAATACATCGAGTTAAACCGGCATGTGGCATCTCGTGACATCGCCGATCCGATCACTGTATCACTTTTTATAAAGCATTGAATAAAGAGCAAAAAGGCGGAAGGGAGATATTTGACAACCTTATAAATATAAGATATCTATAAATCCAATATATCCCGTAGTATTTTCTTCAACATAGACAGAATCATAGGCAGCGAAGCAAAAGATAGGGGCGTAGGCAAAAACAAAAAATGCCTAGTAACGGTGCCTCGGTACCCAGAGCTGCTGCACAGTCCCGGCAGTCGAACACTTGCACAAGTAACGGTGCCTCGGGACCCAGAGCGCGAACCTAGCACACTCAAAAGTAACGGTGCTTCGGTACCCAGAGCTTGTGCATAGACTCAGGCAGCATAGTACACACACAAGTAACGGTGGTTCGGTTCCCAGAGCTCGTGCACAGACAGCACAAGGCGCACAGGCAACGCCATCGCGACCGATTTTAGGGCAGCGGCGCCAGACAAGCAGCGACGCTAGGCAAGCAGAGACGCTAGGCAAGCAGCGATGCTAGGAAAGCAGCGGCGAGGGGTATGCAGCGAAGTACGAGCAGAATCACAGCAGCCGGACACAATCGGCAAAAAGGCAGAAACATCGAAAGAAATAAATCCCTGTTGCAAATGAAATAAAACCAAAAACCCGCAGTGATTATTAAACTCAGTGACAAATTCTTCCCCTAGCGCATTGTGTGAAGGTGTCGTGTACGTGTGTGCCCGTGTAAGTGTGTATTCGCAGAGTCGTGCTTTCTGGTATGCCGGTGCTCCGCTGGCCAGTCACCGATTCTGAGTGTAAACACCCACAGTCCGTGTCGTGAGTGAACGTAAGTTAACAAGTGGGTGCGTGAACGTGTGCTCTAACAAGTTGCGGCGTGGTAGAATACACCACCGAGCGACTTGTAGGAGTACAGGCGAAAGTACCAGCGGTCACGGGCGTTCTGCACGGCCAGCGGCCGATCGTGAGTAGTGTTGTGAGTGAAACGCAAGTGGGCAAGAGGGTGTGTGAGCGTGTACTCTAACGAGTTTGCGGCGTGGTGGAACACACCACTGAGCGGCTGGTGGGAGTCCAGACGAGAGCGTCTTGTGGGAGCGCGGGCGAATGCACCCGCGGCCGCGTGCGTTCCTCACGATAAGCCGCCGGCCAGGCACGCGACACATGCACGTGAGCTCCAAGGGACCACGTGGTGGTAAAATCCACTACCACATTGCCATCGAGCACACGTGCGTGGCGTGGACCGTGTTCATCTTCTATACCCTGTTCATAACTCAGCGGGGCATGACCTGCTAGTAGCCCCTCTTGCTAAAGTTATAGTAGTCCTAGTATTTATAAATTTTCTGCACAGACCCTGGCGAGACTGAGATATGTACCCCAGCCTTAGAAAAAATCCTTACAGATGGCGCCCGAGCATGGACTACTACGACTAGACATTTAGTTTTGAGGAATTTATCGGGCCGTCAGCCGTCAGAGACAGTAAGGGGAACTAAATGTAACCACAGTTTTGGTTCTCATAGTGAACGGGAACTGTGGCAACACCGTGACAGAGCTGATGCAATCTGCTCTGAACACGGTTAGTAGATGGTGCGAAGATGTAGGTCTTAGCATCAATCCACAAAAGGCGATTATCGTTCCCTTCACTAAGCGCTATTCCGTTGACATAGGTAATGGCGCACGAAAAACGCGAAAGCGTTTCACGATAAATGCGAAAACGGTTAAA
>JAEIGL010000048.1:0-113719 GCA_018903715.1 Zaprionus davidi | reverse complement strand
CCGCGCCTATATTACACTTGACCTTTTTTACCACAGTGATAGGGGACCACCTCACGTACATACCTTTTTATCCCTCATGCACCTTTTTTCCTCACGTACATACCTTTTTATCCCTCATGCACCTTTTTTACAGGAAACCACCTCACACCACTTTTTGCCCTAGAACCCGCGCCCATTGTCCTAGAACCCTCGCCCATATTACACCGAACCTTTTTTACCCCTCACCTGACCTTTTTATCCCTCACCTGACCTTTTTTACCCCTCACCCCTGACCTTTTTATCCCTCACCTGACCCTTTTATCCCTTACGTACCTTTCTACCGGAAACCACCTCACTCCACATTTTGCACCAGAACCCGCATTTCCTATCTACTAACGTAAACAACACCAGAATGAATATTGATGACATTAATAATGCAATTCAAACTGCTATGCAGGGTCAGCAACAACAAATGCTACAAAACTTGATGGCATACATATAAGCACAGCTATTTTCCTTGAGTTTAGGCCATCACATCACTTCTAACGTGCAAGAAACTAGAAACGACTTACCGAGTCAGTTACCACGAACAGTACCAGTTTCCAAACTCGAATAATAGTCGACATAGTCACATCTCAACTAGGTCTCACACGCAGGTTCAGCCTGAAAAAGTTCCAAACATCATTCAAAGTTGGCGCATCAAATTTGATGAAGTCAAAGATGGTCTTCATGCTGAAGTATTTCTCAACAGAGTTAATTCATTAGCACAGCAGAACTTAAATGGAGATTATCAACTTTTGTGTGATCATTTACATTTGTTTTTCGCCGGTAAAGCCAACGAATGGTACTGGCAATACCACCGTTCCTGCAATTATCACACTTGGGATGACTTTTGTAAGGAATTTATGCAGAAATTCAGGAATATCGACTCAGATATGGACATCTGGTAATCAATTAATAGTAGACATCAAGGAGATAAAGAATCATTTGAGGAATATCAATTCCATGTAGTGAAACTCGTTGCCAGATTGAAAAACAAGATCCCAGAAGAAACTTCAGTTCACCTTTTAATAAGACATGCGAAATCCTCAGTTCGATATGAACTAATGCACCCTAACATAAAGACGTTGTCTCGACTGACAGAAGAAATTCGCACTCATGATTAATACTGCAAGCAACTAAAGACTCATGCAGGGAAAGGTAGTGCAATTACGCGTCCATTCATTTCTCAAATTGAACAAGATTCTGATGAGTCGACAACAAAAGAAGTACTGGCAGTTCAGTACAAGCCAGTAAAATGTTGGAACTGCGATAAAATAGGACACAGGTTTGAGGACTGTCTTGAGGCTCGCAGTATCTTCTGTTTCGGGTGTGGTGCCAAAAACATCTATAAGCATAAATGCAAGACATGTAATCCGTCGGAAAACCGACTGGCGGATGCGTCAACCTAAACCTACCTGTCGCATCCAAAATTTTAAGGTCAGATTGTAGCACACAAACGGATCTCAGTTTAGAGTCCGGGTTCAATACACAACTCGCCAGATCTGACCCAACAACAAAAACAAATATTTTCCAGCCTTATCATATTCGTGCAGCACGATATGCAGCAGCTAAGCAACGTATCTTTGGTGATGTGTGCAGTTGCGAATGGCTACCAAAAAGTAGACGTTCAATTCTCATTTGGATGCTTTTTGGAAAAATGTAAGAAATAGCCGCCGAAAGCTAATATCTGCCATTTTTCTCACCGATAGTGATAACAGATTATACACCAAAATAGAAATCTGGGACAAGAATTATGAAGCGTTGCTCGATTCTGGAGCCACAATTAGATCTAATTAAACATCCAAAGCTTCATAAATGTTCCGGACGCATTAAAACTGCGAATAATTCAGAATGTTCTGTAGTTGGCAAACTTATTATCGACATTACTTACCGAAACCACAAAGATCCAGTAGAATTCTTTATAACACCAGATTTGAAGCAGGATATCTACTTAGGCATAGATTTCTGGTAAGATTTTGGTTTGATGGATAAAATTACCGATATAACGCTATCTCAGCAAAATAAACTGAATATAGTCATCAGCAAGTTACCATCTTATGAAAAAGAAGGCTTAGGGAGAAAGCATTTGATAGAGCATAGCATCGACATAGGCGACGTTAAGCCTATCAAACACCGTCATTGGCCAGTATTGCCCGCGAAAGAAAAAGAAATGTTTTCAGAAATTGAAAATATGCTTGCGCTTGACGTAATAGAAGAAAATAAAAGTCCTTGGAGCAGCAATTGCGTTCTAGTCGGTGTTTGATAGGCTTAGCATCGACATAGGTGACGCTAAGCCTATCAAACACCGTCATTGGCCAGTATTGCCCGCGAAAGAAAAAGAAATGTTTTCAGAAATTGAAAATATGCTTGCGCTTGACGTAATAGAAGAAAATAAAAGTCCTTGGAGCAGCAATTGCGTTCTAGTCGGTGTTTGATAGGCTTAGCATCGACATAGGTGACGCTAAGCCTATCAAACACCGTCATTGGCCAGTATTGCCCGCGAAAGAAAAAGAAATGTTTTCAGAAATTGAAAATATGCTTGCGCTTGACGTAATAGAAGAAAATAAAAGTCCTTGGAGCAGCAATTGTGTTCTAGTCAAGAAAGGAGAGAAAATCCGCTTATGTTTAGACTCGAGAGAAGTAAATAAATTGACACTTACCCCATGTGGACGGCATGCTCAGTAGGCTACCTTCAGCACGTTTCATAACGGGACTAGACTAGCCAAATCCAAGTTTTGCATGTTAGAGATCAAATACTTATTATTTATTATAGGATACGGCCAATTAAAGACGGATCCTCAAAAAGTAAGAGCTATTAAAGAATTTCCCACTCCGACTTCCGTCAGGCAACTTAGAAGATTTTTAGGTCTCTCAGGGTGGTACAGGCGTTTCGTTGAGAATTACGCAACGATCACCTGCCCACTTACGGATCTTTTAAAGAAGAACAAAATATTTGATTGGAATCAGGACACGAAAAGCGCTTTTAACTTGTTAAAATCCAAACTAACAAGGGCACCCTGGTTAAGGACACCTGATTTTTCGAAGCCTTTCTTTCTGCTTTGCGACGCGAGTTTAGATGGTCTTGGTTGTGTTCTTGCCCAAAAGAACGAAGACGGCATAGAATTGCCAATGACATACATGTCCGAGAAATTAACGAAAGCTCAACAAAATTACAGGGCAACCGAACTCGAATGTTTAGCGGTCATAAAGATTATAAACAAATTCAGAGCTTATATAGAAGGCCAAGAATTCATGGTAGTTACAGATCATGCATCATTAAAACAGCTTATGAAGCAAAAGGATTTGTAAGGACGTCTTGCCAGGTGGTCAATTAGATTGCAGAGTTTTTCTTTCATAATAACACATAGAAGCGGATCGCATAACATTGTAGCTTACGCACTGTCACTGCGTGACGAAGTTGATGTCAGTGAACTTTCCGACATCGGACCAATTATTGATTTGACTTCAAAAGAATTCCGTTCAGATGAATACCTCGATATAATTCAAGAAAACTAATCAAGACTACCAGATTTGAGAATAGTAGATGATTTCGTCTACAAAAGGACCGAACATCCCACTGGCGATGCAATTCAAGAGTCAGAATTTTGAAAATTGTCGGTGCCTGTCAAATTAAGAGAAACAGTCCTGCATCGCGCACACTATCCCCCTGACTCATATCATGTTGGCATGAGCAAGTTAGCCGAAAAATTAAAACGATATTTCTATTGGCCCGGAATGATAATCCAGATTCGTAGTTATGTTACAAAATGTTCTGTATGCAAGTCAACTAAAAGCCCAAACAGCATTCTCAGACCACCATGACTTCAGATAGGCCATTCCAAAAACTGTACATGGATCTCCTAGGTCCCTATCCTAGTGTTGCATTCTGCGAATCAGCTGTGTTCATTTCAAGTGTCGATAGACATATATCGATGAACACAAGCAAGCAGTGCGAGCCTAAGCCAGGCCTTGGATCTGTTAACAGCCAGATCGGTCGCTGACCCAAGGGTCCCGTTTTGACAAGCGCCGTTTGAACCGTTTGCAGATGCCTGAATGCCCAGGCATATGACCGCAAGCATATTTTTCAAGGGCGGCTGACTCCTCAGTAGCATTTGAGCGAGCGGTTGGCGCAAATAGAATCTGCAAAACAATTAAGTGCGTGTTAGACTTTTTATACCCTTCGACCATTGAAAATGGTCAAAAAAGGGTATACTAACTTTGTGCAAATGTATGTAACAGGCAGAAGGAGGCGTGGGAGACCCCATAAAGTATATATATTCTTGCTCAGGATCACAAGCCGAGTCGATTGAGCCATGTCTGTCTGTCTGTCCGTCTGTCTGTGTGAACGCACAGATCTCAGCTATTCTAAAAGCTGGAGTTACCAAATTTGGCAGGAAGACTCCTGTGTACTGTAAGCAGATCAAGTTTATTTCAAATGTTAGGTGCCACGCCCACCGCCCCCACAAATCAATAATTTAATTATTGAACTTAATTTGTAAGCGCTGTATAAATGCTACAACTTTCTGACTTTAACATATACTAAGCTGAATAAAATATCTACGTAGTCTCCAAATTACAATCCGATCGAACAATAAACACAAAAGTTATTTAAGAAAGTATGAGCATAAAACCAAGTGCTTCTGTCAGCTAACAAGGGAGGCGGGCGAGCGCGAAGCCCGAGCGCCATCTGTCGGGATTAATTTCAAAGCATGTGCATATGCATATGTGTATGTATTCAACAAAATAAAACTACGCGGGAATATAGGTCGAAGGGTATCCCACTGTCGCGTTTGCGCGACTGTTGCTCTCGTTTTTAATAATGTAATGTAATAACCCGATATTTTTGTGTGTGTGCAGAAGCAGCAATTCCTGGACCTGTCTCTCGGCTCGAACGCCTACTTGCCCTGGTGAGTCTGTTCCGTGCGGGGATCCGCCAGCGCCCATATTGTCCCGCTAATCCGGCCATACGGCTCCTGTGCGCAACCAGTGCAGTACGAGCGTCCGCCGCAGGCATATCTGCAGCGCGAGCAGCAGCAGCAGTCCGGCATTTTGGCCAGTAGCCCAAATCTGCAGCAGCAGCAGCTACAGAAGGGCAGTAATCCTGGTCTGCTACTGTAGCACGTCCGTCTCCGTTACCTGCAGGCCAGAGCTGAAATAACACCAAACATGTCCAATTAGTTTTCATTTCCTAGATATAAAATTGTTATTAATTTTAAGTTTTGCCTTAGTTTGTTTTTTGCATGTTAGGTCCACGTGGGTAGGAAGCTATGGCAGGATTAGGATATCATAAATAAATGTACAAGATAGAATATAGATGAATTTCTAATTACCCTTTTCCAGGGGAGATGTAACGGCCTCGTAACGGCCTCGCCGACTTGGGTGATGCTCCAGTAACGGCCTCGCCGACTTGGGTGATGCTCCGAAACAGCTGGGCAGCATCACATGGCTGGGTGGGTGCGCGGTGACTTGGCAGTCACCAATGGCGGTTGTTGTCGTTCCTCGTAGAGTAGTTTATGCCTGTAAGTAAATTGAAATGTATTAAAATATGTGCAATGTGTATTTTATGTACATTTTGATTTGTTTACCTTTTGTCACTGATGCGTCTTTTGTGTAAATACCGATAATTATCGATATTTTGTGCGGACTGCAGGGCCGAAGGAAAACCTCTCCCCAAGTACTGCTGAGCTAGCCGGCACAGCCCTATCGCCGTAACATAATGGCGCCCAATTTTCAAAAGGAGCAAAGATGTAGGCTAGTTAATTCTGTGCCGAAATCTTTGCTAAAATCGATAGTCAGCGGTATTTAGACGCCTTGCTGATGTGACTTAGCTTATGACAAACTGCGGCACGTTGAATGTTCATATTCACGTTTGCGCAAGGAGTTGTGGATTGAGAATCATCAGTAAGTAGAGGTATTTGGATTTTGAGGCATGTTGCCAGGCAGGCCGCGTGTCGTGTTCTACCAGTGGTGGTGAAAACACTGTGCCGCGGACTTGCCTTGGACCATGTCCAATATCCGAATGTGTTGCATGCAAATATGACCGTTTTTTCTACTTTTTTGTTTGACGTAGTAGATCGCCTGCCTTCGCTGGGCGTCCAGTTCCTTCAGTTCGGCCAATGTGGCTGAATGAGGATCAGGTGACCCGTAAAAGCTTAGAGCTATACACGCTGCACCGCCTAACGGGCTAAAGGGACGCATTCCCAGTGAAAGCACGGCCGATCTAACACCAGCCGCGTCCTTAACTGGGAACTGTCAACTTACGTGACAGTTTGACCAGTTCACGAACGGCAGTGTGCTTTGTTTGTTTACACAACAACTACCATAAGCGCGGAGTCGGATTGCGAGTCCACCGGCACTAGTTCCATCTCCCCTACACTATATTGATCGTTTAAAAGAAGTCCGTTTTTACATTATATATTTATTTATTTGTATATACACGTATATTTAAACATTTAAAATTCTATATATTTATATCTCTATTAATTTATATTTATATTTATCATACATTTATTAATTGTATTTCCTATTGATGGAGCAGCATAGACAACGCTAATTTTATTTGTATTATTATTATTGAATAGTATATTAGTTTAAGCATGCTCTCTTAAGTGGGAGTGGATCGGCAATTGCCGACGGCAAAGTCGCGAGTGTGTGGCCAAGCTCTGGCCACCTCTAAAAATGTACAAAACGTCACTCCCGAAATAGCAATCGTCGAAGCCAGCAGCAGAAATAAATTGTAAAAATTCCAATAAATTGTAAAAAGTCTCTTTTGTTATGAAGTATTTATGAAGTTTTTCGTTCTCTAAAAACGCTTAGAGATTTTTCATTGGCGCCCGAGTTACCGAATTGCCTTAGGTTGAGACGGTGGGAGGCATACGATGTGCATCCTTGCACATATCTATGTACATATGAATCTTTTCTTATTTTTAAATGTATTGATGATTTTTTTATGCAGATAATTAAAACGATCGACTGTTCAAGTAGATGGTACAACTCAGAATGACAAAGCTTTATTAAAAATATAATTATGTATGCTTCTATGCTAGAGCTGTTTATCCCGTTACTCGATTGTCACAGAGTAGAGACCGAAACCTTATTCGATATTTATGTATGTCACTATTGATATTCGTCGGTAGACGAGTTCGTGATGAAAGACAAGGCTGTCGCTGTTATGGTAACTCCCGAGCAGGGACTTCGGTGTGTTTTTCGGCATAAAAAAATTATTTGCTTGGTTTGATAATTTATTGTGTGCTGTCACAGCACAGTTGTGTGGCCATTGCTTCGCGCGTTCCGTGTGTGGGTGAAAAATAATATTTAAAGGTGCCACCCCTTAATTGCAAATTAGCTGCCAAGACGTTGTTGTCGCTATCGCCACTGGATTACTGTGCCTTATGGAAGATATTCGTCGGTCTATGTCTATCCAGTCCCTAGACAGTCTCCAGGTATTCAGTGTCAAAAATTGAGCATATACAGATATACCTGTATAGTTTATTGTGTGCTGTCGCGTTGATCGACATTAAATTGCCATTTAATATATTGTTAAACAGCTCAATTTCTGGCTTTTATAGCATTTGCTTACAAAATATATAAAATCATATGTATGTATTTATATATACTGTAGCATACGAGGGTCGTTTGATAAGTCCGTGACTTTTTGTATTTGCCGCGCACCTGCTCTAAATACAACACTGCTCCTGTCAGCAGTTATCGATTAACAGCTGACTGTAAAATTTTGAGAAAGCTGCGTTTTTTGGTTTGCGTTTTATAGGCATTGAAAGCAGACGATCTCGTGAATTTTAACGAAAATGGAAAAAAGTGAATTTCGTGTGCTAATTAAGCATTATTTTTTGCGTAAAAATCCATCACCGAAACCAAGGAAAGACTTGATAAATATTATGGGGACTCTGCACCATCAATTTCAATGGTTAAGAAATGGTTTACTGAGTTCCGTTGTGGTCGTACCAGTACAAGTGATGCCGAACGTTCAGGTCGCCCAAAAGAGGTCGTCATGCCAGAAATCGTCGACAAAATCCATGGAATGATATTGGATGATCGGAGAATGAAAGTGCGTGAGGTAGCTGAGGCTGTAGGCATCTCAACTGAACGGGTACATCACATTTTACATGAATATTTGGACATGAAAAACCTTTTCGCGCGATGGGTGCCGCGATTGCTCACACGACCATAAGCGCAACCGTGTGACCATTTCAAAGGAGTGTTTGGCGATGTTCAACCGCAATCCAAACGAATTTTTGCGCCGTTTCGTTACCGTAGACGAAACATGGATCCACCACACCACACCAGAGACCAAAGAACAATCAAGACAGTGGGTTTCTCCGGGTGAACGTGCACCAAAGAAGGCCAAGGTGGGTCTGTCGGCCAACAAGGTCATGGCCACAGTTTTTTGGGATGCACAAGGTATCATTCACATCGATTACCTTGAAAAGGGTAAAACGATCACCGGCGAATATTATTCAGAGCTTTTGGACAGATTCGATATTGATTTGAAGCAGAAACGACCGCATTTGGCGAAAAAAAGTGCTGTTCCATCAGGACAATGCACGGGTGCACACGTGTGTAGTCAGCATGGCAAAATTTCATAAATTGGGCTACGAACTGCTACCCCATCCAGCATATTCTCCAGATTTAGCCCCCTGTGACTATTTTTTGTTTCCAAACATGAAGAAATGGCTCGGCGGTAAGAGATTCGGGTCAAATGAAGAGGTCATCACAGAAACAAACGACTATTTTGAGGGCCTTGAGAAAACCTATTATTTGGAAGGAATAAAAAAATTGGAAAAACGCTGGACTAAATGTATAGAGCTAAAAGGAGATTATGTTGAGAAATAAAACGCTTCTTTGACGAAAAAAATATATTTTATTCAAAAAGTCACGGACTTATCAAACGACCCTCGTACAACGAATTGAAATTCTTTATAGTACTGTTGAGCGGATGTTAGGGTATTGTTGGGTCGCTATTACGCGCTGGTATCCGGCTTAGATGTGTCGGGGGTTTCAAACGAAAACCGCAACAACGGTACTCACGACAATATAAATACAAATAAAAGAAATTCGCGTGCTATATCGCCAGACAACTAAGTACGATCCGAAGAACAAAAAGGGAAAAAAGAGACAGGTCAGTCGGTCACACAAGACAAAAGCAGCCTTTTTGGCTTCCTCCAATATTTGGAGCGGTCATATCCCCACCCTTCTATGATCGCCGGGTGCAACATTGTACTCGGCGATCCCTTGTGGCTACCTAACGTTTAGTACATTTTATCACTTCCGTCGCCCATGACTCCCGGAAACAATTGAGATTTAGTTAGAATGCATTATAAATTTTATTGCTTAACACTAAAACTCCTATTAAGACTAAAATGCATTATTATTTTCTTTTTTTATTTAACTATCCTAGTTGTACCATTTCTTATTTTTTCTCTTATTAAGATCTTCAAGATCAATATTCATTATTCATTTCCGTAATTTTTCTATTCACCAATATTTTTAATTTAAATGAGGAATCTAAAGGAAGTGCTATATCCTTTTATATAAACAAATTTGATCTAGGTAGGTGTATATAAATTGAAATGCAAGTGGCTGCAATAAATAATAATGGGTTAATTCATATATATAAATGGTTTCGTAGAACACATTAGCAACCTTTTATTTTAAGTGAAATTTATAATAAAATCAAACAAGGAAACCACTACCATGATTACTGTATGTATATACATATGATTGTGACTTACAATTATTTGTATTCCACGACGAAAGATCATTCGATTTGTAGAGGTGTCATATTTATTTGGAGTGGTTATGTGTGTTTTTTGTGTTTAGTTCTAAATTCACTTATAAAAAAAAGTGTTTGAGGGTCGGTGTGGCAATTATGTTTTTCAATTCATATGGTGATAATTACCTTATCTACACCAACTGACATTTAAAGCCATGATGTTATTTTTTAAAAATTAATAAGACACCAAAAGGGAGTACTTAATCAATGGAAATTTTCAACACCACGAGCATTTCTATTATCTATCACCTTTTCAAACTAGCCTAAAAGTAAACTTAAAAAAAAAATAGATTTTAACAATGCGCAATCCTTCTCTTTTAACTATTTTTTTGCGCAAATTAATCTTTAGGCAACACTTATGTTTACGCCGAAACTCGCCGCCGAAAAGTAGGCAGCATATCGGCGTAAACAGTGCGAGAGTCACCAAGGGCTCTCGCGCTCTTTTATCCTACATAAATATGTTAAGTTAGGCTTAAGTAAAACTACATATATTATGTACTAGTTAGTTGAAAATAAAAAGTGAAGTGAACGCCACGCGCCCCGCATTGTTTCCTTATATTCGAATTGTTTTCGCGTCGGTTTAAAATTCCACAGAGATTTTCACCCCCACCTACGATCCCCCCAAGAAGGAAGATAATTCCATCAGCCGCCACCACAAACATTGGTCCTTCGAGCCGGATACTCTACAATTGGACTCACGTCGCTGGATTTTTTCATCCCCTCGCTCCGCTCGAACCACAAGGCACCGGCATCTCGTCAGGATCCCCCACAGATAAGTACTAAATTTTTTATTTATCTTATGCGGCAGAGGACTGTGTGTAATTGTTCCCTTGTGAAAAGAAAAATCGTTTCTAATTTCTCCTAACCTCGCAATTTGCGCCACCGGCATCTCTGTATGTATGTACAGATGTTGCTGCATTAGTAAGCACATACTTACTTACAGACGACTGCCACCTTCGAAAGTTTTCCATACATATATGGTACACGTATATGTACGGAAATACGAATCACAAATTACACACAGTTTATCCATCCGATTCTATTTACAAACCTCTGCCACATATAAGTTAAGCAAGACTATTTCTTGCTTGTGTTGCTACGGCTCCCGTAGCCGCATACCTCACCTAGTAAGTATATGGAGCGTTCCAAGTGTTCTTGTGTGTCGTCGACTTGTTCTGTAGATAGGTTCCCCAAATGAAGTCAAGGGTTGTGTTAAAGAACCGTTTTCATTGACTTTCTAATTAATTTTAACAATTGATGGTTAACCAGATTAGAGATTTATTCGGATTACGGTTGTGATTTTGAGAGCTGCACGTCCAATGTGGCTGACAGTAGGCGATGGAAAAAAGGAAGAAAGTGGATGACAGTAGGCGATGGAAAGAAAAATCGCTAGTTTTTCTTCCCAGGATATCGATTACAGATTAATATCTAGCAAATTAAGATTTAAGTAAATGTGATTGGCAAATTCAAGGGTTGCCAGGTCTCCATAAATGCCTTCTTGCATCGGTGCTGGATCTCTCCAGAGCTCCGGCTCCAGTGCTGAATGCGGGGCGTGTAAGAGCGGCGGTCAGTAGGGGAGGGGGGAAGATACTTAGAGAGAGTTCATAACTTATATGTATGTACCTTCTCCTACCATTTTCTAACGAACAAAGGTACATACACTCTCCATACTAACTTAAAATTGTATGGTACTATATGTGTAATATATATGTATATACACATATACTACATACTTACGTTGCCCATTAAAATACATTGCCAAGGTCCAAACCTCAAGCGGCAATTGTACCTCCTAAATTTAACTCCAAGAAAAGATAACACTGCATTTATTTTACATTTATTTATTTATTAATGCAAACATATACACACATATATAGTACACTTTGCCGGCAGCAATATTTCGGCTGCACCGGCACTACACACATACATATATTCTTATAATTAAATATGTTTGTAGTGGCGGCTGGCAATGCGGGGCGCGTGGCGTTCACTTCACTTATAATTTTCAAACTATTTTCTGTACAATGTAAATATAGCTTAAGCCTAACTTAACATACATATGTTGGATAGAAGAGCGCGAGAGCCCTTGGTGACTCTCGCACTGTTTACGCCGATATGCTGCCTACTTTTCGGCGGCGAGTTTCGGCGTAAACATTCCGCCCCCCTTGCAATACTATTGCAAATAGATGGGGCCGGAATCTTTTTGGAGGCCGCTGGAGGGGCTTGATGGGCGCTGGCGGATTATGTCTTAAAGACACCGGATAATACCCAGCCAAACAGAGTGTTCTGGGCCAACGGCAAACCACCGTGGGATGGAACCAGCCCTGGAAGGAGTACGTCTCCATAGACGTCGGCCCCCAGAACGATGGATACTCTGCTTGGCACATGGCATCGAGTGTCCGCTAGCGTGATGCCCGGATAGCTGGTTTGGAGCTCCTTGTTCACCTTTTGTGCCGGAGTCCTGATCTGCACATCTTCCATCTTCAGAGTCACTGTGATGGAGAACTCTGGCGATGCCCTCGACCTGAACAGGGCACGGCAAAACCCATTTTCGGCGGAAAGGCCAAAGGCCTTTGCCAATGAGGTGGGCATGCGGCTATGTGGGCTGCACGCGTCCAGCAGCACACGCACCTCGAAGGTCTTGCCGGCCATGTCCAGGTTGACTATGGCGGTCGGCATCATGCTGATCGCCACAGAGGGGGACGTCGCCAGGGACTCCAAAGGTGGAAGAGGCGTCACGGATGGCAAGGTTGCCTGTATTTGCTGCCTCTCGGGTTGGGAGGTGATTGGAAGGTGGAGAAGCGTGTGGTGGCCCTCGCCGCATGTACGACAGGTGCCGCCACTGCGACATGAACCCTTCGAGTGTTCATGGGCGAGGCAGTTCGGGCAGTATTTGTTGATTAACACTGCCCGAAGACGCTTCTCCGCAGCCAGACGCAGGAATCTCTGGCACTTCTTCAGGGCGTGGACTCCTCTGCATACGCGGCATCTGAAGGAGTTTACTCCTTTTGGTTTCGCTGGTGTGTGTGCCTTTGGTGGTGCCATCTTACTTATCTGGAAAGGAGGTGGATACAAAATATATATATTATATGTGTATATATATATGGATATAATATATATAAATTGGATATATATATATAACTTATATATATAAATAGCTTCGGAGTGGGCAAAAAGGAACTCGTCCGTATTCGCTTGCCAGCGTATACCTAGAGTCTTTGCTTTCAAGTTCTTCCCATTGGAGGACGGAATGGAGGCATTGAAACCAATGCGAACTTTCGTAGTGGTGCTCTCAGGTTTGACAACAGCATGATGAGGAAGATAAAAATTCTTGCAGTCGTTACTCGGAGAGACAGGCCTCATATGGCCTAAATCTAAATAATCCTGAATAGTGGAGTCATACTGCTCTTTTAAAGGAAAGTTCCTCTTTAAACGATATTCGTTCCTGAGAAACTGAGCGAGTGCGATGGACCTTGAATGTCCTAATTCGAAAGTTTCAGGATTTTTGAATGGGAGAGTAACGACATATCTGTCCTCTTTGGAAGTGGTGCAAAAAAGGTTGTTTTCACACTCTGATTCTTTTACCAGCTTGGATGGTAGATCTTCCACAACCGGAAACTTGGTAAGAAGATCATCAAGCCTTTGTTCTGTGCTGATCTTGATCCTCGTTGAGAAGGAGGAAATTGTCGTAAGATTCGACTTGGCTACTGGTCCAGTGAGGACCCAGCCGAATATGGTCTATTGACCGAGCAGGGTTCCACAAATTTAGGATACAGAGCCACTCTTCATGATAGATGGGAGTATATCGGCTCCTAGAAGCACGTCTATCTGAGAGCTCTGGTGGAAGTGCGGATCAGCGAGTTGGAGGTTTGGCAGGTCCTTCAGAAGTTCTTGTGAAATTGTGTAGGATGGAAGGTTACCTGCCAATTGGGGGAGAACAAAGGCTTCAGTTTTTAGCTGTAACCTGGGAATGAGCGGGGAGCCAATCTGGAAGTGGCACAACTTTTGTGGATTGGCAGAGATGGCTTGATTTAAGCCAGCTACTTGGACTTGCACGGCTTGGTAGGAGGGCTGTATGATGTTAAACATCCGTTCGGAAATGAACGTAGCCTCTGATCCAGGATCGATCAGTGCACGTGCCTTATAAGTTAAGCCCAAATGGCAAATATTTATAAGAGCAGTGCCGAGAAGAACACCTTGTGTGTTCGCCGTGAAGTAATTCTGAATATTAGTCGTTGGAGAAGTGGACTGTATATTCGAATTGGGGGTTGGTGCAGAATCTGCTGAAGAGGGCGCGGTAGGAGGGGTGCCACGATGCAGGAGTGTATTGTGGCGACCCTTGCACGTAAAACAATTATGTTGACTCGTGCAGTCTTTAAGGATATGTCCTCTTGCGAAGCAGTTCAGACACAACTTTTGCTGTTTGATGAAATTGGACCTTTCATCAACAGCCATTTGGAGAAAGCGAGGACACAGACGTATAGGATGGTTCTCTTTTGAGCAAAGTTTGCAGGTTTGTTGTTTGCCTACAACCTTGGTCTCAAAGGAGTTGACCTTCCTTGGTGGAGGCTCTTTTCGAGCAGGTTTGGGACTAGTCTGCGCGCTTGTACTAGGTTGTACGTCCTCTATCGCTTCTAACGTGCGATATCGCTCTGAAAGGAAATCTGACATTTCCTTCCACGACGGAATTTCAGCCTTGTTCTGTACGGACTGCTCCCAAAGTGACAACGTCAGCCTTGGGAGTTTAGACGAGCATAGGAAGATAAGAAGGCAATCCCAGTTCTCTGTGCTGATTTTGGAGTGGTCTAGAGCCGTTAAGCAACTTTGAATAGTGCTTTGAAGGATTTGGATGGCGGCTCCAGACTCGTGAGAAACTGACGGAAGGTTGAAAAGGATCTTCAGTTGGCTGTTGACTAACAACCTTTTATTTTCGAACCTATCCGTCAAGTTTTTCCAAGCAGAAGAGAAACCCTCATTCGTGAGAGGGGACTTGGATACGATTGCCTTCGCTTCTCCACTGGTCTTGGCATTTAGGTGGAATAATTTTTCGATCTGACTTAAGCCAGGATCGGAAATGTAGACCGCTGTGAAGAGATCACGGAAAGTTGGCCATTTAAGGTAGTCTCCGCTGAAAACTTCAGCATCGAAGGGTGGTGACCGGTAGCTTCGTGGGTGGAAGGCTACTTGTGGTGCTGCAGGTGCTGGAGTGGGAGCCGTTGCGGTCTCAATACTCTCATTTAATTGAGAGGCAAGTTCCTCGTATACTGAATAGCAGTGGTCATACCGGGCTTGCATGGCGATCTTGTCCGCAGCATTCGTCTCCGTTTGAGACAATGCATTGGAGCAGAGTTCATATTTAAGCTCTACGGCAGTCCAGATGGATCGAAGCTGCTCAAGACGCACTCTGTGAGTGTGAAGTGAGGATGTAGGAGAAATTTGGATCCTAGCTTCGAACTGCGTGAGCTTATCGGAAGCGTTAATGAACTCTTGGAGTGCCATTTTTAATGCCAGTGAGATCTGATGACCAACTGAACGAGTAATTGGAGGAGTATGCACCGAAATTTTTGGCACCTGACTAACCTTAGATGTGGGCGGAGTTAAAACTTTCCGTAATGCGGCGGGAGAAGGTGTTCTACCAAGAAGGGAACTTGGAAGAGAGCTGGAGCGTCTATGCGTAGTCGTGGGTACAGCAAGGTGTTTCTTGGTGTCCTTATTATCAATTGGCATAACAGGCTTTCAAAAAAAAACGAGAAAAATGCAATTGATGCTGGTGACGGAATCAGAAACGTGAAAGAGACGAGCGTAGAAAAATGGACGAATAGAAATTCTTGTTTTAACAATAAACAAGAATATTATACAAACGATCGGAAACTTTATCGAATCTATTGAGCTAGGACTAAGTTGATAAGTTACAAGGCAATACCCTTTTGAAAAAACGTTGCAAAAAAAAAAAATATAAATATTATTTTATAAATATCGATATATTTTATTGAGTGATAATAATTATCGAAACAATTATTATACTCAGCATGAAATTCTGAGAAAAAGATGCAATATAATTTATTTTCAATTAATAAATTATATTGTGAAAAAATAAATAAATAATTATTTATTAGTAGGATATATTTTCTCAGACGGAGGAAAGTATATTCGATAATCTTTTTGCAATATTGCAGCGCTTGTAATACCACAACACAGTGCACAATAAGACGATAAATAAAAAATAAGTGACTTTAAAAGTCACGGTTGCCCACCAAGTAATATTTTTAAAATTTGAGCTAGTGCAGCCCTGGAACGATAACACTGAGTAAATGGGAAAAAGTGGTGGTCGGTCGATTGTGATCGAACTGCGATCACTAAGGCAAACTGCGATCACTATGCCAAATGTAAACAAAGAAATAATAAAATATTTCTTTGTATTAGATTAAGCGTATAATTTATGTAGTTCCAAAAATAATGTAATAAAACAATGTAATAATAATGTGTTTATGTGTTTTAGTTAAATATTTAATTATAAGAATATATGTATGTGTGTAGTGCCGCTGCAGCCTAAATATTGCTGCCGGCAAAGTGTATTATATATGTGTGTATATGTTTTTATTAATAAATAAATAAATGTAAAAGGAATGCAGTGTTATCTTTTCTTGGAGTTAAATTTAGGAGGTACAATTGCCGCTTGAGGTTTGGACCTTGGCAATGTATTTTAATGGGCAACGTAAGTATGTAGTATATGTGTATATATATATTACACATATAGTACCATACAATTTTAAGTTAGTATGGAGAGTGTATGTACCTTTGTTCGTTAGCAAATGGTAGGAGAAGGTACATACATATATGTGGCAGAGGTTTGTAAATAGAATCGGATGGATAAACTGTGTGTAATTTGTGATTCGTATTTCCGTACATATACGAGTATGTATGTATGGAAAACTTCGAAGGTGGCAGTCGTCTGTAAGTAAGTATGTGCTTACTAATGCAGCAACATATGTACATACATACAGAGGTGCCGGGACGCAAATTGCGAGGTTAGGAAAAATTATAAAAGAAATTTCCTTTCACAATGGAACAATTACACACAGTCCTCTGCCGCATAAAAAGAATAAAAATTTAGTACTTATCTGTGGGGGATCCTGACGAGATGCCGGTGCCTTGTGGTTCGAGCGGAGCGAGGGGATGAAAAAATCCAGCGACGTGAGTCCAATTGTATATTGATGAAATATATCCGGCTCGAAGGACCAATGTTTGTAGTGGCGGCTGGTAGGATCTTCCTTCCTTCTGGGATCGTAGGTGGAGGCGAAACTGCTGTGAAAATGATACCGACGCGAAAAACAATTCGGGAAAAAGAAAACAATGCGGGGCGCGTGGCGTTCACTTCACTTATAATTTTCAAACTATTTTCTGTACAATGTAAATATAGCTTAAGCCTAACTTAACATACATATGTTGGATAAAAGAGCGCGAGAGCCCTTGGTGACTCTCGCACTGTTTACGACTTTTTTTTTTTCTTTTTTTGGTTTTAATTAAAAAAAAAATTTAAAAAAAAAAAAAAAATATATTTTATTTTTTTTTTTTTTTTTTTTTTTTTTTTTTTTTTTTTTTAATTAATTTTTTTTTTTTTTTTAATTAAAAAAAAAAATTTTTTTTTTTTTTTTTTTTTTTTTTTTTTTTTTTTTTGGTTTTTTTTTTTAATACAAACCACTTCCCCCCCTTTTTCCCCCCTCCCTAGTTTTTTTCTTTCCAGGCTGCACTAGCTCAAATTTTAAAAATATTACTTGGTGGGCAACCGTTACTTTTAAAGTCACTTATATTTACTTATCGTCTTATTGTGCACTGTGTTGTGGTATTACAAAGCGCTGCAACATTGCAGAAAATTATCGAATATATTTTCCTTCGTCTGAGAAAATATATCCTACTAATAAATAATTATTTATTTATTTTTTCACAATATAATTTATTATTTGAAAATAAATTATATTGCATCTTTTCTCAGAATTTCATGCTGAGTATAACAATTGTTTCGATAATTATTATCACTCAATAAAATATATCGATATTTATAAAATAATATTTATATTATTTTTTTGCAACGTTTTTTCAAAAAGTATTGCCTTGTAACTTATCAACTTAGTCCTCGCTCAATAGATTCGATAAAGTTTCCGATCGTTTGCATAATATTCTTGTTTATTGTTAAAACAAGAATTGCTGTTCGTCCAATTTTCTACGCTCTTCTCTTTCACGTTTCTGATTCCGTCACCAGCATCAATTGCATTTTTCTCGCTTTCTTGAAAGCCTGTTATGCCAATTGATAATAAAGACACCAAGAAACACCTTGTTGTACCCACGACTACACATAGACGCTCCAGCTCTCTTCCAAGTTCCCTTCTTGGTAGAACACCTTCTCCCGCCGCATTACGGAAAGTTTTAACTCCGCCCACATCTAAGGTTAGTCAGGTGCCAAAAATTTCGGTGCACACTCCTCCAATTACTCGTTCAGTTGGTCATCAGATCTCATTGGCATTAAAAATGGCACTCCAAGAGTTCATTAACGCTTCTGATAAGCTCACGCAGTTCGAAGGATTCAAAATTCTCCTACATCCTCACTTCACACTCACAGGGTGCGTCTTGAGCAGCTTCGATCCATATGGGCTGCCGTAGAGCTTAAATATGAACTCTCCTCCAATGCATTGTCTCAAACGGAGACGAATGCTGCGGACAAGATCGCCATGCAACCCCGTTATGACCACTGCTACTCTATATACGAGGAACTTGCCTCTCAGTTAAATGAGAGTATAGAGACCGCAACGGCTCCCACTCCAGCACCTGCAGCACCACAAGTAGCCTTCCACCCACGAAGCTACCGGTCACCACCATTCGATGCTGAAGTTTTCAGCGGTGACTACCTTAAATGGCCAACTTTCCGTGATCTCTTCACAGCTGTCTACATTTCCGATCCCGGCTTAAGTCAGATCGAGAAATTATTCCATCTTAATGTTAAGACCAGTGGAGAAGCGAAGGCAATCGTATCCAAGTCCCCTCTCACGAATGAGGGTTTCTCGTCTGCTTGGAAAAACTTGACGGACAGGTTCGAAAATAAGAGGCTGTTAGTCAACAGCCAACTTAAGATCCTTTTCAACCTTCCGTCAGTTTCTCACGAGTCTGGAGCCGCCATCCATATCCTTCAAAGCACTACAGGAACGAATATCGTTTAAAGAGGAAATTTTCTTTAAAAGAGCAGTACGACTCCACTATTCAGGATTATTTAGATTTAGACCATATGAGGCCTGTCACTCCGAGTAACGACTGCAACAATTTTTATCTCGCTCATCATGCTGTTGTCAAACCTGAGAGCACCACTACGAAAGTTCACGTTGGTTTTAACGTCTCCATTCCGTCCTCCAATGGGAAGAACTTGAAAACAAAGACTCTAGGTACGAGTATACGCTGGCAAGCGAATACGAACGAGTTCCTTTTTGCCCACTCCGAAGCTATATATATATATAAGTTATATACTGATTATAGCTGGCTCGAGGTCAAGGTTCAAAAAATTTATATAATAAAAACAATTTGTTTTTAATTTATATTTTTCCGATATATTTCGGTTACACTTCGGTAACCGTCTTCAGGGCTAAAAACACAAAATTACAGAATGGAAAAACGTTTAACAATGTTTATAAAACTAAAAACTAAACTGAACAATACTAAGTTACATACATTGATTTGACACGTCTGCTCTTGCGGGCGCGGAGTTCCTAACTAGCTTTGGAAGTAAATGTCTGTATATATGAGCGCAATTTTCTGTGTCCGTTTTGTAGTTTAATCTATCTTGTGTTGGTGTGTTAATTATGTGTAGCATTTTGAGAGTGTAACGCTTAGCACAGTGTTGTTCTTGTTGTAGTATTGTTGTTGCGTCAAAATTGGGAGAGTGGTGTTTGTTTGCACAGTGGGTCATGAGAGCTGTTTTTTGTGTTGTACATTGGTGGCGTAATTTGAAGTCCGATTTGTGTTGCGTTAATCTTGTTTTTAATTTTAATTTTGTCGTTCCTACATACACTCCATTGCATGTTTCAGTATTGTTACCACTGCAAGGAATTTTATATATCACATTATTTTTGTCAAGTGCAGTTATTTTTGACTTTGTGTTACTATAAAGATGCCTCAGTGTATGGAACGGTTTATGTGCTATTTGTACTTCTGCACTATTGTAACAGTCAGATCTCATTACTCTTTCGGATAGTGTAGGTACATAGATGAGAGATTTATATAATTTTAATTGTCTATTTTTGTTGTCCCTCGGTGTTTCCTGATATTTTTGAATAAGCTTATTGATTAAAGGTTTTGGAAAGTCGTTGTCCGTAAGTATTTTTGTTACTTCCTTCTTAATTTCTTTGTGGTAAATTTTGTCAGAAATGTCAAACATTCGTTTGATACAGCCTCTTGCTGTATTAATTATCATCGTCCTTGGATGTTTGGAATTGTGGTTTATTAGTCTTCCAGATGCCATCGGTTTTTTGTACCATTTTAATTTTAATTTTCCTCCTACTCTATTTATTATTGAGTCCAAATATGGTAGCTTATTGTTTTGTTCCTTCTCAATAGTGAATTTTATGTGTTTATGGTACGAGTTAAGTTCGAGGAGCCTGTTTTCTGTTTCGTCGGACTTCGTAATTACAAACAGGTCATCAACATATTTTGTTAGTAGTCTTGTCGTGTTCGTCAATAATTCTTTCATTACAATGTCTGCAATTACGGGTGAAGCTGGGGAACCCATTGGCATACCTTTTAACTGTGAGAAAATAGTGTCTTCATATTTGAAGTATCTGTTTTCTACGATGCAGAACTTAACTATTTCTATGAAGGTTTGTTCAGGTATCTCAGTATGTTGTTGTATTTTTGTCCATTTTGATTTTATAGTTGATAAAGCTAAGTCTAATGGTATGCTGGGGAAAAGTGATACTACGTCGAAAGAGACGAGTATTTCGTCATCGTTGATGTTTTCGTCATTTATCTTGTCTTTGAATTCTATGGCATTTTTTATGTTGAATTTCGATTCCGTTGTCAAATTTTTAAGAATAGAAACAATATATTTGCATAAGGCGTAAGAGGGGGATCCTATAGAGGAACATATTGGTCTCAGTGGTGTCCCTTCCTTATGGATTTTTGGTAGTCCATAAATTCTCGGAGGTGCTGCATTAGTTGTGATAAGCTTATTTCTTTCGGTCCTTGAAATAAGCTCCTTCCTGAATAATTTCTCCACTAGCTCGTTGTTTTTCTTTTGTAATCGTGATGTGGGGTCCGTTTTTTGTTTTCTGTACGTGCAGAAATCTCCTAATAATTTCAACATATTATTTCTATATTCGCCTTTTTCTATTGCTACTGTTTTGTTTCCTTTGTCAGAATTTAAAATTAATATATTTTTATTTTCGTTCAAGAATTTCTTAGTTCGTCCCACTGTATCTAATATTGCACGATCCCGTTCATTCTCTCTCATTTTTGTCTTGTGTTCTTTCACAAGTAAAGAGAAATGCGTGCGTGCTGTTTCCTGGTACTCTTTGTTTTTATGTGTCTGCACCAGTTCTTCGCTGTCCGCGATGTAATTAAAGAGTGGAAAACTTCTCTTATCTACTGGGAGAGCAAATTTTGGGCCTTTGGCAAGTAACGCTTGTACGTCTTGCGGAAACTGAGCCGTCGTTTTGTTTACAAACCAATCTTTGGTTTTGTTGTTGTCTAGGAAGTTACGAGTATTGTTCCGTTTGTTTCGTAGTCTTTCTATTTTCTTCTCATGTCGTTCTGTTATTATTGTTGTTGTCTTATTTAATACGTTTCTCTCTCTCTCAAAAAATGCCGATGCGTCATCTGTGTTCATGGTGTTTTCTAATATTGTTTTTCTTTCAGCTGTTCTTCATGTCCATCTAAGGTCTTATGTTTATGTTTAATTCTTAAATTTAATAATTTAGTATGGAAAAGGTAAATGTGTCTGACTAGAGATTTTTGGATATCTGGTTGGCTGTCATCTAAAAATAAATTATTGCACCTAGTTGTGTTGTTTATAAATTTAGGGATAATTCGGGCTTTTCTACACTTCAACAAAAATTTAATATGTAACTTAAGTTTAGTATGTTTCTTGTTAATAGTTTGAAACCTGTTGATTTCCATTTTGTGGTTTCTGTTGTTATGTCTTATGTCTGCATATCCCAGCATACCATTAGACTTAGCTTTATCAACTATAAAATCAAAATGGACAAAAATACAACAACATACTGAGATACCTGAACAAACCATAGAAATAGTTAAGTTCTGCATCGTAGAAAACAGATACTTCAAATATGAAGACACTATTTTCTCACAGTTAAAAGGTATGCCAATGGGTTCCCCAGCTTCACCCGTAATTGCAGACATTGTAATGGAAGAATTATTGACGAACACCTTGGAAAAATTGAAAATAAAAGCAAGACTACTAACAAAATATGTTGATGACCTGTTTGTAATTACGAAGTCCGACGAAACAGAAAACATACTCCTCGAACTTAACTCGTACCATAAAAACATAAAATTCACTATTGAGAAGGAACAAAACAATAAGCTACCATATTTGGACTCAATAATAAATAGAGTAGGAGGAAAATTAAAATTAAAATGGTACAAAAAACCGATGGCATCTGGAAGACTAATAAACCACAATTCCAAACATCCAAGGACGATGATAATTAATACAGCAAGAGGCTGTATCAAACGAATGTTTGACATTTCTGACAAAATTTACCACAAAGAAATTAAGAAGGAAGTAACAAAAATACTTACGGACAACGACTTTCCAAAACCTTTAATCAATAAGCTTATTCAAAAATATCAGGAAACACCGAGGGACAACAAAAATAGACAATTAAAATTATATAAATCTCTCATCTATGTACCTACACTATCCGAAAGAGTAATGAGATCTGACTGTTACAATAGTGCAGAAGTACAAATAGCACATAAACCGTTCCATACACTGAGGCATCTTTATAGTAACACAAAGTCAAAAATAACTGCACTTGACAAAAATAATGTGATATATAAAATTCCTTGCAGTGGTAACAATACTGAAACATGCAATGGAGTGTATGTAGGAACGACAAAATTAAAATTAAAAACAAGATTAACGCAACACAAATCGGACTTCAAATTACGCCACCAATGTACAACACAAAAAACAGCTCTCATGACCCACTGTGCAAACAAACACCACTCTCCCAATTTTGACGCAACAACAATACTACAACAAGAACAACACTATGCTAAGCGTTACACTCTCGAAATGCTACACATAATTAACACACCAACACAAGATAGATTAAACTACAAAACGGACACAGAAAATTGCGCTCATATATATAGACATTTACTTCCAAAGCTAGTTAGGAACTCAGCGCCCGCAAGAGCAGACGTGTCAAATCAATGTATGTAACTTAGTATTGTTCAGTTTAGTTTTTAGTTTTATAAACATTGTTAAACGTTTTTCAATTCTGTAATTTTGTGTTTTTAGCCCTGAAGACGGTTACCGAAGTGTAACCGAAATATATCGGAAAAATATAAATTAAAAACAAATTGTTTTTATTATATAAATTTATTGAACCTTGACCTCGAGCCAGCTATAATGAGTGTAAAAAACAAAGGTCGCCAAAACTCTATTATAAATTATATATATATATCCAATTTATATATATTATATCCATATATATATACACATATAATATATATATTTTGTATCCACCTCCTTTCCAGATAAGTGAGATGGCACCACCCAAGGCACACACACCATCCAAGCCAAAAGGAGTGAACTCGTTCACATGTCGCGTCTGCAGAGGAGTCCATGCCTTGAAAAAGTGCCAACGGTTCCTGTGTCTGGCTGCGGAAAAGCGTCTTCGGGCAGTTTTGATCAACAAATACTGCCCGAACTGCCTTGCACATGAACATTCTAATGGTTCATGTCGCAGTGGTGGCACCTGTCGCTCATGCGGCGAAGGCCACCATACGCTTGTCCATCTCCCAACCACCACTCCAGCCGAGATGCAGAACGCTGTCCCATCCACGCCGCCTCCTCCACCTCCAGAGTCCCTGGCGACAATCCCCTCGGTGGCAATCAGCATGCTGCCGAAGGCCATCGTGAACCTGGACGTGGCCGGCAAAATGTTCGAGGTGCGTGTGCTGTTGGACGCTTGCAGTCCACACAGCCGCATGCCCACCTCATTGGCAAAAGCCTTTGGCGGAAAGCCGCCGAAGATGAATTTTGTCGAGCCTTGTTCAGGTCAAGGGTGTCGCTAGCATTCTCCATCCCCGTGACTTTGAAGATGGAGGAAGTTCAGATCAGGACTCCGGCTCAGAATATCGGAAAGGAGCTCCAGACTCGATACCCGGGCATTACGCTGGCGGACAATCGGTACCATGTGCCAAGCAGAGTCTCCATTGTTCTGGGGGCCGACGTCTATGGCGACGTAATCCTCCCAGGCCTTGTTCCGTCCCACGGTGGACTGCCGTTGGCCCAGAACACTCTGTTTGGCTGGGTACTATCCGGAGTCTTCAAGACGTAGTCCACCAGCGCCCCTCAAGCCCCTCCAGCGGCCTCCAAAAAGATTTCCGCCCCATCTATTTGCAATAGTATTGCAAGGGGGGCGGAATGTTTACGCCGAAACTCGCCGCCGAAAAGTAGGCAGCATATCGGCGTAAACAGTGCGAGAGTCACCAAGGGCTCTCGCACTCTTTTATCCTACATAAATATGTTAAGTTAGGCTTAAGTAAAACTACATATATTATGTACTAGTTAGTTGAAAATAAAAAGTGAAGTGAACGCCACGCGCCCCGCATTGTTTCCTTATATTCGAATTGTTTTCGCGTCGGTTTAAAATTCCACAGAGATTTTCAACCCCACCTACGATCCCCCCAAAAAGGAAGATAATTCCATCAGCCGCCACCACAAACAACTTATAATTACGGTCTTTGTTTTTTTTTTGTGTTTAATCAAATTAGATTATATTCTCTTCACTTTAAGAATTTTCTTCATTTTTAAATTTTTTCACGGAACACGTGTCTTTTGTAGTTTGTCATTTTTTCTTTTTAAGTTTGCACTAGATTTTATTCGATGCTGGTTTTTGCCCTTGGCTTTACATTTTGGGAGTACTCGCACTTTTTGGTCATTTAGTTATATGTCTCCAGCATACGTGATCCCTCCCATATAGATTGGAGCACCCTGAGGAAAAAGTCGGGCTCCGTTGGACACCTAAGTGCAGTTGCACCCAAAGGTGAAAATTATGGCCAAAGAAAACTATATCATATTTTAACTAGGTATATACAAGGAACCAGAATCTAAGGATTAATGATAATTAGATTCTGCGGAAAAAAATTTTCTCGACATGAAAGAAAATATTTACCTGGTCTGGCACCAAAGTTGGGGGTCTAGTCACGCTTGTAATAATTCTTAATTCAGAAAAATATTCGGCATCCTAAGAATTTATTTAAATTCCTTTTTTAGAATTTATATATTTAATTAGGTAGAAGCGTACTTACGATTTATTTATTTATCAACAAAAATTTTAAAGCATGTGCCTAAAATATAATTTTTTTTCCACGCTTGAAAGTCTTTTTTTCAGCAAGAGCGCACGTCCGACGTTTTGGTCTGATCAAAGAAGAAGAGATCAAAGACAGTCACTGTGATCGATATGTCGATTGGCCTTCACCTGGTTACCGATGCAAGTCGATTGCAGATAATTGCATTTATTTAGTGGAACTAGTGGCTATATCACCAACAGATGGCCCTAATGGCCGATCGTACCATAGGTCACATGCCCGATTATAGATGGCGCTTTTGGACATACAAAATTGTTCATTGCCTACTTTTAGGTCGAATTTATTCGTTACGTTATATCGAACGTTTAAACACAAAATTAACCAGTGACAAGCGCCACTTCAAATCCCCCCGACTAAAATCAGACTTGGTGGGGACATCAAGGATGATACATGCTGGGAACTGGTGCTTTATTGTTTGAGGTCCTTTGCATGGAATTTACCTAAGAAATTACCCTGCATATCCTCAACCTCATAATATGCGGAACCTAGCTTCTTTCTAATTCGACCATTTATAAAGGAAGGAGCTAGCTTCGTACAAAAGCCTTTTGCAAAGTTGCTCTGTTGGAAATTTCGGCAGAATATTGCCTGTCCTTCTTTAAAGGAAACCTCGCGACTGCGCATGTTATACGTCGCTTCATTGCGCGTATGCTGTTTTTGCATGCTATGTGCAGCTTGATCTCGCATTATATCTATAGAATCGTCTTTATCGAACGAAACTGATCGATCTTCGAGCAGATTTAATCGTCTCAATAGCTCCTAGTTTCTACCATTCGTCATCATGTGTTGCCCAAACACCAACCGATATGCCGTGTTATTCACAGCTGTGTGAAAACTCGATCGTAATGAGCAGCATATACTGCTAAGATTTTCAACCCAGTTGCTTTGATTTGGGTTTATGTACGGTTTTATAGCAGCAATCACTGACCTATTAACCCGCTCTGAAGCGTTTTCCTGAGGAGCATAGGATGCCGTATACGCATGTTGTACGTGATATTTCTGCAACAAATTGTTGAAAGCTATAGAGGCGCTGGTCGCTATAAAGAACAAAAAGGAACTGCCTGAAAGTATGCAATGATTTCTGTTTTAGATATAGTAGTAGACGGCGACTTCCCAAAATGTTTTGGTGCAATGCACTAAAATAGTAGTATATCATTATATCGTTGAGTACACGCTAAAATTGAAATAAAAAGAACTCAAATTCTTAGTTATATACCGAAAAGCGCCCAACCTGTTTTGTTATTTTATCTTTCGTTAAATATAATGCCTATATAAATATCGCAGGGCTGGTTGAGTTTCCAGCGAAACGACATGACCGAAAACTATAAGTTCTTAAAAGACTTTTCAGTTTGTTCATATCAAAATGCTAAACCAAAATTTCTAATTGGTCAAGATAATTGGTCGCTTATAGTGTCACGAAAATTGAAATATCAAACATTTAACGGTCCAGTCGCTAGTAAGACTTCACTAGGCTGGGTTGTTCACGGAACGGTAGGACTCAATAGACATATTTCTGATAGACATTATACTTGTCATGTATACAATTGTTTAGAAAACGACAAAGCCATTGACGATTTGGATAAGTTGCATAACCTTGTAAAGTCTTATTGGTCTATTGAGAACGAACTATTGACTTCACATGACATTCCAACTTCACTCGACGACAAAAGATGTTTAGAAATTGTAGACAAGACATTAAAACGCAATGGTGACAGATTTCAATGTGGACTCTTCTGGAAAAGAGATGACGTGCAGCTTCCTGAGAGCTACAATAACGCATATTCTAGACTGATTTTATGCGAATGAAAGATAGACAAAAATCCTGTTTATAACAAAAAATACAATGAGACTTTTGAATCCTACATTTATAAAGGATATATAAAAAAATTGTCATTAGAAGAGAAAAATAAAATCTCACCCTTGACGTACTACTTACCACATTTTGGAGTTCTAAATAGCAATAAACCTGATAAGTTATGAATAGTTGTTGACGCTGCATCTAAAAGTCATGGTTATTGTCTCAATGACTTTTTATTGCCAGGTCCAGATTTGTACAACCAATTCTCTTCAGTTCTTATGAACTTTCGAGAACATAAAATTGCCTTTGTAGGAGACATTAAAGAGATGTTCCTTCAAATTAAAGTTCATGAATCAGACTGTTGTGCGCAAAGAACTTTATGGCGAGGTACTGACCGACTGTCCGAACCAGACGTATACAAAATACAGGTATTATTCTTTGGCGCTAAATGCAGTCCTAGCATTGCTCAACAAATTAGAAACAGAAACGCTTTAGAGTTTCAGAACAACTTTGAAGAAGCAAACGACATTAACAGAGCGGTTCAATTAATTAGGGATGTGACATACATACACAAGGCAGCTGGATTTGATATGTGTAATTGGATATCAAATTCTCCAGAAGTTTTAAACCAGACAAATTCTAGAATATTAGACGAAAATAAAATTAAAAACCTGACCGAAGAACAAGTATTAGGACTTATGTGGAACTATGATAAAGATATTCTCACCTACAATTTAAAATTTTCCAAGTCACACTCTGAACTTCTTAATCAACTTAGACGTCCAACTAAGAGAGAAGTATTGAAAATTACCATGTCAATATTCGATCCCTTAGGTTTTCTTTCTAATTTATTAATTTCAAACAAAATATTATTGCAAGCAATTTGGGATAATCATCCATTGGGATGATTATATCATGGACGAACATTTTGAAATTTGGAAGACCTTATGTAACAACTTAAATAAACTATATAATTTCTACATACAAAGACAGATGACCCCGTTTAATATTAAGCAATGTACAATTCAATTACACATCTTTTGTGCCGCTTCAAAACATGCATACGCAACTTGCGCATATTTACGTTTTAATTATGAAGATCAATTTGAAAGTACTTTAATAGCAGCAAAATCCCGTGTAGCACCATTGAAACCAATGTCCATTCCAAGGTTAGAATTACAGAGCACTCTTTTAGGAGCCAGACTTGCTAAAACAATAAAAGAAACACTAAACCTTACAATAGACTCAACCTTTTTGTGGACAGATTCCGAAATTGTTTTATATTGGCTTAAAACTAGTAGCAAACGATTTAAAACATTTGTAGCTCAACGTTTGGGAGAAATTCAAGAAATAACAAATTTAAGCGAATGGCGCAACAAAATTATCTGCTTTTGACTTCAATTCAAATGAATTATGGTTAAAAGGGCCAGAATTTTAAAGTCAAGAAATTTGGCCGCAAGGCAAATTATCTTTTAATTTTAAAAATGACAATGAACAAAGTAATCATGAATTTGTAAATTTGACTGTGTCTCAAAAACAGACTTTTATTTTACCGGACGTTGCAAGATTTTCAAATTGGATGCGATTCTTAAGATATTTGACAAAACTTAAATCAAAAGGGAAATATCCCACAACAAATGAACTAACAGTTGCAGAGCTATTGAATGCTGAAAATTTAATTTTGCAGAGCATACAAAGTGACAAGTATCAAAATGAATTAGATAGCCTTAAGCAAAATAGATCTATGTTATCTTCAAGTAATTTAAAGAGTTTATCAATTTTTCTGTCTACAGATAATCTAATAAGACTTAGAGGTAGATTAAATAATTTAAGTGACGAAGATATGAGTATTGATTCTAAAAATTCTATTATCCTAGACAAAGACCACCCAATTACATACTTACTCATACATCATTATCATGCTAAAAATTGCCACATTGGTACAGAAACAGTAATTTCAAATATTCGTCAAAGATTTTTGATTACTAAATGCCGAAATACAGTTAATAAGATAATTCACAATTGTCAATATTGCAAAAACAAAAAAGCAAAGCCTCAGATTACTTTAATGGGTCAGCTACCCAACTGTCGAGTAAATCCAACTGAAAGAGCTTTTTTGAAGATAGGAATTGATTATTTTGGTCCGATTGAAATAACACAAAACAGAAGTCACGTTAAGCGTTACGGAGTGATTTTTACATGTATGACATCTCGAGCAATTCGTCTTGAGATTGCCGAAGACTTATCTTGTAATGCATTTATGCATGTATTTCGTCAATTTGGCTGTAGACGAGGATTTCCTACAGAAATATATTCAGATAATGGTACAAATTTTAAGAGAGCAGATAAAGACATCAGAGAAATAATTGAAAATTGGTCAGTTAGTGATCTTACACAGTTTTTAACAACAAAAGGTTGCTCTCGGTATTTTAATCCGCCGTTATCCCCTCACATGGGAGGAGCATGGGAAAGGCTTATACAATCTGTTAAGAAATATTTAAGTGTCTTGCTGAAAGAAAAATATCCCAAAGAATTTACTTTAAAAACACTATTTTGTGAAATTGAAATTATGATAAACAGTAGGCCACTTTTATTTGTACCTTCAGATGATTTTGACAGTGTACCCTTGACACCAAATGATTAATTAATAGGGCCAAATTTTAGAGAATCCTTTTACATGAACACCAATGATTTTGATTTAAGAATATTATTATGTGGAAATCGTCTCAAAGACTAGCAGACAATTTTTTGGATTAAGTGGAAGAAAGAATACAGACAATTTTTAATTTATAGTCGAAAATGGAAAAAGGATAATAATAATTTAAAAGAAGGCGACGTAGTTTTAGTTATGGAATCAGAAATGCCTCGGAATGTATGGCCAAAGGGTCTAGTTATTAAGACTTATCCATCAAAAGATGGACGTGTATGAATTGTCGACGTAAAAATTAAGAATAATATTTATAAAAGACCAGTTGTTAAATTAATTAAACTTGACGTAATAAAAAATTGTTAAAGTATTGATGTCGACTATAATTACTGGCGACCTCAATACTTGGGAGGAGGATGTTGCGGAACGCATCAAAAATATTGTTAAGAATGATCGTTTAAAAATATTTAAATAAGTTATCGATATGAATTCGATTTAATGATTGTCCATCTCTGAATCGGGGCTTTTTTGTAAAAACGTAAAGACGCAGCAAACGCGGAACTTTTAAGTACATCTTATTTTAATAAATTAATATTAAAATAAAAGTGATGTTGACAATTATTTAATCAAGACATCAAAGCGGTCGTTCGAGTCGGATAATATATAATATTGTCACCCGTCAGGTAATTGCCCCAACAACACACACCTCCGCAATAAATCAAATGCCCAATAAAGCAACATTATAAAGTGAAATCACCTCAATAAAAGTGACCAGAAAATGTGTGGTTTGGCCTATAGTCAAACGTGTGCCCGCCCACGCATTCTCTCTTAGCAGTATCTTCGCCGAAAGCGCTTTCGTCGATGGACCGCCGTTACAATGGTAAGTCACAGTATTTCTTTTCTTATCTACTTTTGGTTGTTGCTAATTGGTCTGAATTAATATGCGAATAGTGCATACACTTATTAAAATTATTATATTAATGTTAAAAATTAGAAAAAAAGACAACATTGAAAAGAAACGAGAAATATTAAATAAAAGAAAACAATGAATATTAATCTAGTTTAACAACGTTAACATTAAATATACATATCTTTAGCGCGAATATGAATATAAGTTCGTAGGGACCATTTAAGAAAATAGCACTAAAACGGATGAAATGGTCAAGGTAGGGCGGGCAACTGAGACAGCTGGACAACAACACCAGCAAACAGCATGATCGAGCCGAAGTCAGTTTAGTCAGCTTTTGTTCTATTCATCTTCCTCTTATCAACGTCTTCGTTTACACTCCTCTCCTTATACTGTCCCCTATTCCGTCTATGCAGATGCATTTGTTCTCCATTTACCCCAGCACGCGAATTCAAATTATAATATATTATTGTAGGTTCAGCCAGTAAATAGTCACAACAGCAAAACTTAGGTAACCACCCCACTTCTCTCACCCGAAGCCTAGCCGGATTCATCGCGTGCAGTGCTGCAGGATAGCGACAATCAGCTGGTTCGGAAATATGTCGCTATTTTCACGTAAACTGCTACAAAAGATAATTTGTGGCGCCCAACATGTCGGCCATAAACCGGCAAGCCGATTTAAAAATCAACATCTTACAAGTCAACTCCATCTAAAGACTTGTGTTTTAATGCATTTTGTGTCATACTATCTCTCTATGCTTTATTTCTTTCCTCTTTTCCCCTTGCTTAAAAGCAACGAATGAGTCATTACTTTGCCTTGCTTATCTATGCAGGTGTCTGGATAGCAAAGCAGAGCTCCGACATTGTCCCGATAAGCAAGCGCTTTTGTTTTGGTTCTCATTTATTGCTTAATTTCTCATTTGTGTGTGAGTCTGGATAGCAGTCAGTTTTAGTTAGCTATGCTTCGACTATCTAATGATAAGCAAGCCTTATTGTTTTGTTCTCTCCTTCTTTCCTTTCCTTCTTATATAGGTACGCGTCTGGATAGCAGATCAGCTTAAGATAGCTCTGCTCCGACGTAATTTAGATATGCAGTTCTATGTATGGCTCTCTTTTATTTCATTGTTAGGCCATGGATTTTAAAAAAATTCATGGTCTATTGTGTTTGTCGGAACGGAAATGTGCGTAACAGGCAGAAGGAAGCAATTTGGACACGCCCCTTCCCGCCTCTGAAAATCAGTAATAACTATTTAAAACTACAATATTAGCTCAACAACTAAAGTTGACATGACAAATACCTTGCCACGGGCGTTATGTGAAAATTTCATTTAAATCGGACTATAAATAAGTGAAATATGATACGAATTTTGAACTTTGAACATACATACATATATACTTAAGCATACCTAATTTACGCAAGCATACCGAAGTTCAAATCTAGCGTCAGACACACAGCAGTTTATTAAACTTTTTATTTGCATTGTATGGTAACAGAATTGGTTCACAATGCAGCTTTGCCGATGAGCCAAGGAGTGAGGCAATGGCCGAGTGGTTAGAGTGGCGGACGGCTGCGAGAGAGTGTGTGTGTTCAACTCCCGATTGAGACGGTGCGAATTTTCATTTATTAATTATTTCTTATTTTATTTTGTTTTTTTTATTCTAATAAACTAAAAGAAAAGTTACAGTCAAACAAATTAAATTATTTAATTAAATTTCAATAAAAAAAATTAAAAAATGTTCATTACTTTGTTTTCATATGAAAGACAATGAAATTATAATAGCTATAAATAATATTAATTATTTATAAATAAAGTTAAGTATTTTTAAATTATTTAGCATGGATAATATGATAATCCATGGCCTTGTACAGTCAGAACCTGACTGTAGCATTAGTATTTTTTTGTATCGTAAAGGTTCTGGATCGCAAATTGGGTTCAGATACTGATGCTCCGTTCTTATTGAGATACAAAAGCTTATCTTTTTTCTTTTTGCTTTGACAGACACTTGCAGCGTCGATATAGAGCAGATTACGATGCGTATATGGTAAGTCTCTCTCCGGTGCAAGTTTTATCATGGCAACCTCTAGATTATGGATCACGGTCGCATTAGATTTATGCCCGACACCAACTAGAGCAAATAAGAAACTTTCTTCCTTTTATTCTATTCTATTCTAAAAGATGGCTAGACACAGCTACACGTATACCCACCAAAAACAGAAACTAAAGCATGACCCTTTTATTTATGTATTGAGTATAAATCATTTTTTTAGATATTTTTCTTTTTTTAACCATTAAGCTTATATTTTTTTCATTGTTTGTGGTCCTATTATTTATATTATATATTTATTTATTAATTTATAAGATTTATTAGTCATACTGTAGGCGCTAGCGATTAGCCTTTTCAATATAAAGCCCAGGGGGAAATTCGAGAGAAGAAAACAACGAAGACTTGCCAACAGGTTCTATGGTAGACACACAGCCCAAAGCCAAATTGGAGTCAGGACCAGCGGTCGAGCGGTTGTAGAGAGAATGGGATCCGAAAACAATTCCAATAGGCAGCCTTTGGCAAGCGTGTCTCGAAGAGATCAACCATATAACGGGGCGGATAGAGATAACTTGGCCCTGTTGATTACACAGGCATTGGGAGAATCCACACGTAAGCAAACCGAGGCCTTAGCTAAGTTTTCGATAAGGCAAACGCAGCTTTTGAATAGTATCGAGCTAGGCTTTCAACGTATGTTTAATCAGACACACATCATAATGGCAGCCAACCTCGTGTCACTCCGACTACCTTATCGAGTGACACAACAGACCTTAGGCCAGATCGCATTAGTCAGATAATGTCGAATTGGAAACTGCGATTCACTGCTAAGGGACATCTGTGGGTAGAAGATTTTATTTATAGAGCCGAAGCTCTGACCAGGCAAACGCTGGAAGGTAATTTCGAATTACTGGCCCGATATTCCAGTAATCTGTTTGAGGAAAGCGCCGCCGAGTGGTTCTGGAGGTACCACAAAGGTGTAAGCGAGTTAAGATGGCCATCTCTGTGCGAAGCACTAAAAACGCAGTTTAAAGACGCACACAGATCGGGACATTCAAGGCGCTATCGATCGTCGTAGGCAAAATCCGCGTAAATGCTTTAATGAGTGTGGGAGCCCGTGCGAAAGAGCGGCCAGCCAAGCAGTGAGAGGGACACCATTGCTCTCTCAGACAAGCCGATGATGAGTAGTGTGAAGTTGATCACCGGCAGAGACGGACGCGTGCTATTGTACTCTCAAAGAAGTGAATAAATAAAGAGTTACATATAAAGTTCTACCGAAGTGAAATTGGTTTCATTTATGCGGGTTATCATAATGAGTTTTCACAGGCAATTGCACCTATGCCTGATCAGCTGTCTGCGCCTTTAACAGACTGCTATATGATGGGCGTTCTCCGATCTAATCTTTTACTAGAGATTCAGCACGAGTTGCTTCATGTGCATATTAACAGTGTTGCCGAATTGCGTCAAGCCGTTCGTAGGCATGAGATTTTTAAGCAACAAATTGCCAGGTTGTCCAATTTCAACACTAGACCTGTTCAGAAAAAAATCGTAAATGAGTTGACTGAACAGGTAGATAACGAATCGGAAAGTGAAGTTGCGTAAGAAGAAGATGAAGTTGCTGCGATAGAGTTTGAGTGTTGGAACTGCTCAAAGAAAGGCCATAGATACCATGACTGTAGGGCAGAAATGCGAGTTTTTTGTAACAAGATGGCAGCACCATCGTTAGAATTAAGTGGCAACCCTATTAGTATATAAGTTAGTCAGTAAGAAGACAGACAATAAAGAACACGCTCAAGAGAAACTACCTTAAAACATGGTGTCAGAAGTGAAAGGAAGGCATAAAAGAAGTGCCTAGTGTTAAAAAAAAAAAAAACTATAAATATTGCTTCTCACGTTGAAAGCAATCAAGATCAGTTTTAAAAAACTAAAAAAGGGGAAAAGCTGCAAAAAATTAATTTTTGGACAACGTTCGTGTGCCTACATGTGTTTGCACATTCACGACATACACACATACATGCAAGATTAAACAAAAAAAAAGTGTTGGAAAGTTCACTTATATTAATACATAAAAAAAATTGATAAGTTATCGATAAAAATACGATCATCAAAGTAAAAGGTAAAAAAAAGCACGCAATGGAATCCAAAATACCAAATGTTTTGAATGTAATTAATTTGGCCGAAGAATGGCCGAAATGGAAACAACAATTCCAATTATATCTAATGGTCACTAAGAAACACGCTGAAGGTGAGCCGGAGAAAATAGCAACGTTCCTATGGCTGGTCGGCGAGCAAGGCTTGGAAATATTTAAAACGTTGTTTCCGACATACGACTGTTTTGGGAGTCCGCCCGTCGCTGCAGAAACTAACGCATTAGAGTCCTCTGTTGACATTGCGCCAACAGTGGGTCAGCAATTAAAACTGACAACTGTCCTATCTGCATTCGATGAACACTGCCTACCAAAGAGGAATCTAGCCATGGAAGCATTCAAGCTTAACGTTATCGCGCAGAAAGAAAACCAACCATTTATGGAATTCGAGACGACGCTACGTTCGCAAATTAAATGTTGTGAATATAAGTGCACCAATTGCCAAACCTCATATGCGGAACGCATTTTGCGAGACAAAATAATTGTCGGGGGAAACGACAAAAACCTCCAGCTAAGGCTGCTGGATGGAGCCGACCAACCCCTGGAAAAGGTAATTCAAATATGTAAAGCGTTTGAAGTTGCTACAATCAACAAGTCAATACTGGATAGTAAGCAACTTTCTGTGGAATTTAATGCTGTATCCAAGAGGCGAGTAAAGGCACCCAACAACAAATTAGAGTTTCTGGAAATGTATTATGAACTATTTAAAAGAGTTGAAAAATTTCCGGATAAATTCAGAATAACTCTGAAAGAGGGGTCAGTACCAAAATTGCATTATAAAAAAAGAATTCCCCTTAGCTTGCACTATAAACTTAAAGTCGAACTTCAGAATATGTTAAATCAAGCAATTATTAGCCGTGTTGATACACCAACCGACTGGATAAATAATATTCAGATAGTCGAGAAGCCCAATGGCTCCCTAAGAATTTGTCTAGATCCTAAGGCATTAAATGAATGCATAAAGAGATAACATTTTCTTATACCAAAGTCAGAAGACTTACTAAGTAGACTTTCAGGAATGAGTGTTTTCACAGTTCTTGACCTTAGGAATGGGTTCTGGCGAATGGAATTGGATGAAGAAAGCTCCAAACTGACTACTTTTATGACCCCTTTCGGCAGGTTTAAATGGAATAGAGTCCCATTTGGAATAAATTCAGCTCCTGAAATGTTTCAAAGGCGGATGGTTCAAATGTTTGGGGATATTCAAGGAGTAGATATTTATTTTGATGACTTAGGAATTTACGGAAGAATCCTTGAAGATCATGATAGAGCATTAAAACTGGTGTTGGGACGAGCAATGGACAATAATATTACATTTAATCCTGAAAAAAATCAGTATCGTAAATATCACGTGAAATTCATGGGACACGAAATTTCAAAAAATTCGATTAAGCCTGATCAATCATATATTAACTCAATTTTAAAAATGCCCAAACCAAGCGACAAGTCGGGTGTTCTCCGTTTGCTTGGAATGCTCAAGTACATGGGAAAATTCATCCCAAATCTGTAAAAACGTACTGCCGCATTACGCAACTTAACAAGAAACGATGTTCAGTTTAACTGGGAAGACCAACATCAATTAGAATTCAATGATTTACTCAAATCAATAACAACTACAGCAGTACTAGCATTATTTGATGAAAATAAGAAAATAATAGTTCAAACTGATGCATCGAAGGATGGATTAGGATGTGTGCTACTTCAGAATAATCTTCCAATCGCTTATGCCTCACGCACCTTATCCAGTAGTGAACAAAAATGGGCCCAAATAGAAAAAGAGTTATTGGTAATTGTATTTGCCTGTGAAAAATTTCATTTCTTTCTGTATGGTAGGGAGTTTATTGTTCATTCTGACCATAAGCCACTTGAAAGCCTAGTTAAAAAGGATATTGATGATGTACTTCCTAGGTTGCAAAGAATGTTCATATATTAGTTACGGTATGCTCAAATGGAAATCGTTTACAAACCAGGGAAGGAATTACTGGTGGCTGATTGCCTTTCCAGAGCCTCACTGAATATAAATAACACAAGCATAATCACAGAAGACTTGAAGCTCATGATCCATAGTATTTCTCGAAATGCATGCCAGTCTAAAGATAATTGGGAACACTATCAAAAAATTTTAAAACAGGATAACTTTTATAGTCGTATTGTAGAATATGTTACAAATGGTTGGCCTGGATATCACAAATTAGATGAAAAAGTCAGATATTTTTCAAATTCAAAGATGAGCTTCACTATGAAAATGGACTACTACGAGGGTCGTTTGATAAGTCCGTGACTTTTTGAATAAAATATATTTTTTTCGTCAAAGAAGCGTTTTATTTCTCAACATAATCTCCTTTTAGCTCTATACATTTAGTCCAGCGTTTTTCCAATTTTTTTATTCCTTCCAAATAATAGGTTTTCTCAAGGCCCTCAAAATAGTCGTTTGTTTCTGTGATGACCTCTTCATTTGACCCGAATCTCTTACCGCCGAGCCATTTCTTCATGTTTGGAAACAAAAAATAGTCACAGGGGGCTAAATCTGGAGAATATGCTGGATGGGGTAGCAGTTCGTAGCCCAATTTATGAAATTTTGCCATGCTGACTACACACGTGTGCACCCGTGCATTGTCCTGATGGAACAGCACTTTTTTTTCGCCAAATGCGGTCGTTTCTGCTTCAAATCAATATCGAATCTGTCCAAAAGCTCTGAATAATATTCGCCGGTGATCGTTTTACCCTTTTCAAGGTAATCGATGTGAATGATACCTTGTGCATCCCAAAAAACTGTGGCCATGACCTTGTTGGCCGACAGACCCACCTTGGCCTTCTTTGGTGCACGTTCACCCGGAGAAACCCACTGTCTTGATTGTTCTTTGGTCTCTGGTGTGGTGTGGTGGATCCATGTTTCGTCTACGGTAACGAAACGGCGCAAAAATTCGTTTGGATTGCGGTTGAACATCGCCAAACACTCCTTTGAAATGGTCACACGGTTGCGCTTATGGTCGTGTGTGAGCAATCGCGGCACCCATCGCGCGGAAAGCTTTTTCATGTCCAAATATTCATGTAAAATGTGATGTACCCGTTCAGTTGAGATGCCTACAGCCTCAGCTACCTCACGCACTTTCATTCTCCGATCATCCAATATCATTCCATGGATTTTGTCGACGATTTCTGGCATGACGACCTCTTTTGGGCGACCTGAACGTTCGGCATCACTTGTACTGGTACGACCACAACGGAACTCAGTAAACCATTTCTTAACCATTGAAATTGATGGTGCAGAGTCCCCATAATATTTATCAAGTCTTTCCTTGGTTTCGGTGATGGATTTTTTACGCAAAAAATAATGCTTAATTAGCACACGAAATTCACTTTTTCCATTTTCGTTAAAATTCACGAGATCGTCTGCTTTCAATGCCTATAAAACGCAAACCAAAAAACGCAGCTTTCTCAAAATTTTACAGTCAGCTGTTAATCGATAACTGCTGACAGGAGCAGTGTTGTATTTAGAGCAGGTGCGCGGCAAATACAAAAAGTCACGGACTTATCAAACGACCCTCGTATTTAAAGACCATCGATTGATCATACCATCCTTGTTGAAGCCAGTCATTGCAAAACTTTTACATGGACCCCATATGGGAATTGAAAAAACCTGAAGTCGAGGATATCAACAATTCTTTTGGCCAAAAATGAGAGGAAATATAATTGATTTAGTCCAGAATTGCCGGGTTTGCGAAAAATGTACGAGAAATTATCAAAAGGAACCATTAAATTAACCGGCTCCGCCTGAGTATCCGTTCCATCGTGTGGGTATTGATATATATGAATACGCAGCATAAAATTACTTGGCTCTGATAGATGCTTATTCAGGATACATTTGTACAGAGTTTCTTAAAGATACATCAATTCCAACAGTTACCAAGGCCCTTAATTTTATATTTAATCACTTCGGATACCCCACTATAATTCGATGTGATAACAATCCATTTAAATCATATAACTTTAAAAATTTCGCTAATATAGAAAATGTTAAAATCGAGTTTTCAAGTCCTCGTTATCCGCAAAGCAATGGCCTTGCTGAAAAATGTGTGGCTATAATTAAAAACATTCTTAAACGGTGCCATGAAACTAATGATGTTTATAGTTTTAAATATAGAACCTTAGAATATAACACAATTCCAATTGCAGATCTAGGCGTTGCTCCTGTTCAATTATTTTTTGGGAGGCAAGTGAAGACCCGTTTACCAATTAGCAACAGTTTATTAACGCGGAATAAAATTCCAGAAGAACTAGTTCAGAAAAAAATAATTAAAAACAAGAAAAACAAAAATTCTATTTTGATAAAAATGCTAAATAAATGATAAAGTTAAGTTTAAGAAATGACCAACTGAATGGTGTTATGGAATAGTTATTTAAAAATATAACGATCGATCATATATTATTCAAGATAATTCAGGTTCTTATTTTAGGAGAAATAGAAAATTAATAATTCCAATATTCAATAAAAAGAAAACAAACTAATATTCAGCACATTGAACCTGTGCCTAGAACTATAATAAAAGTATATTTAAGAAAATTCCTAGAGATATTGATACCTACTTAAGAGAAGCCCACAAGAACAAAAAAGATAATAAAGAAGAAAATAATGAATGTGTGTTGAGTAGTGAAAACGATTCATTATACTTAGATGCGAATGAAAGCATCATTGAAAATGAAAGCTTACTAAATAATTTAGAAAATAATATTGTAACAAATAATATACAGAATGAATGTTGCGGAAGATATCAGTAGTACAGCTTTGACGGATTCTCCAGAAGAGCATTCCGTCCAATTTCGTTATAGTATACCCTATGATTTAAATTTACCAGACTGTGAAAATATATCCCAACCAGATTATACTCTCCAAATCCCAGAATTGTCACCCCAAAACAGAAAAGCGTCAAGATCACGTCTCCGCCGCAGACAATATACCCGAATGCACCGGAACGAGCGTTCCAATTTATTGTCTGCCACAGTAGAAAACCCTTTTGATATTCGACCATATGCCGTGGTTACTATTTTAGGAAACAAATACAGTGGATTACTGGATACTGGAGCTTCAATTAGTTGCATAGGAACAGCTGATGGGAAGTCACAACAAATCGTTGGAAAATTAACCACCACTGTATAGTAGGTTTTAAAAACAAGGAAAGCGAAGTTGCGTTTAATCATGTGCCTTCTTTATCTCAATGTCTCTATTTGGGAATAGATTTCTGGAAAGCATTTGAGTTGCTCCCACACTGGCTTTCGCAACCTGAAATCGCTCAGTTAGATGATCCTCTATTGCAATCACATTGAAAGACGCTTTCTGGCAAATTCCCCTTGACCCCGAATCTTGAGATAAAACCGCATTTTCAGTACCAGGTCGACCTCTTTATCAATACACAGTTATACAATGTTCCACAAACCATGTCCAAGCTAATGGACAAGATAATTCCAGCGCATTGAAGACGAGAAGTATTTATATTATATATTTGGACGATTTGTTAGTGGTGTCGGATACGTTTGCAAGGCACATCAGTACATCGCAGTTAAGCAATTCCGGTCTGACGATTAACGTACAAGAAAGTAAATTCTGTCTCAAAGAAATACAATATTTAGGTCATATTGTGGGGCACGGCACGATCGCAACTGTGTATTTTGGTATTCATAGTTGATTGAGTGGTGAGATCTTCGCTAAATTATTGGCCGATTTGGACCCTAGTTGCGGCTAGCTTCCAATCGTATTGGGGGGATTCGTTGGCCAAATAATAAAGCCTTTTCTCGATCAGAAAGCCACGTTGAATTAAATTTATAGTCCCGTGCCTATTACGTAGATGAATAAGATTTATAATGAATGCATAATAAAATTTAAAAGAGGGAATAAAATTCGGAGAGCTCATGCGTGAATGATGCTGCTATGGCAGTATATCTAATGGATATTAGGCTACACTGATGGTATAGTAGCCCGCCTCTGTACCCACCCTCCATGATCTACCTTTGGCACTATATGGTAAATCCCTAGTTAAATGTTACCCTTTCATTATATCCTTCGCCTTTTCACATAAGGAAAACTATAGTTATTTAGCAAAACATTATAATAATTTTATTCATTTAATTGTAAAATGTAAGATCGTAGATAAGATCAGTTGCTAATTTTAATTTAATTCATTTAATATCAACTTGTTTTCTTTCATAATTCATATTGTATTGTAATTCATACTATAATTTCGTTTAATTCTATATTTTATTTCTGTTTCTCTAATATAATTTTTCTAAACTTTTATTTAAATGTAACTTTAATTTTATTGTCTTTCACTTTTAATTTGTTTCTTTTAGTTTTCTCATTTCATTTGTGTAGGGATTGTGCAATTTATAGGATATTATATATGTATGTATTTGTTGGTATATGTCCACATAAGTAAGTGTATATAAAAGGAAAATAATAAGTTCACTTACCCAAATCCATCCTATGAGCTCAGAGGAATTGTTGTTGGGATTAAATTATTTTTAATTGAATTAACTGAAAAAAATCACTCTTGTGCACATATACATATTATACCCAAAATAATAATTAATAAAAATAATGATTGGCAGTTGCCAAAAAAAACAATTTAGCAATGAAAGAAATTAAACATCAAAATAATAAACGAATAAGAAAATTATAAAGAAAAATAAATGAATTGAAATGAAAATCATAAGTTTGAAAATTTAAATTAAAGCCAGTTAAACTAATTCATTGTTTTGTTCTTTGTTTTAATTTTTTTTATCATGATTTTTAATTTTGTTAAATTCTAATTTTTATAATGTGTAACTGTGTGGATGTGAGTGTATGGCAATTTTGTGTATGTGTAATTTTGTGCATGTGTAGTTTTGTGCATGTGTAATTTTGTGCATCACTTTTTTTTTTGTACATACATATGTTGCATTTTTGTATAAATTATAATTGTTTTATAGTTGCACTTTTGATGATATAGTTTGTAGATATATATGTGAGATGTATGTAGATTTATAAATGTGTAGGTGTTGATGTATGTGTTGATGTACATGTGGTGTTGATGTACGTGTTGATGTACATGTGGTGTTGATGTACGTGATGGTGTACATGTGGTGTTGATGTACGTGTTGAGGTAATAGGTTTCCTTCCTTCTCCCAGCTTTGGTAGGGCGAGTCAGCGAGGTTATGCGTTCGCTGCTCGCCAAGATTTTTTCCGAAGAACGATGTGCAGATCTTGCGGGTGTGCAGCTTTTTTTCTGCACAGAACCCCGATCTAGCGCACTGTGGAGCCCTATCCGCAGAGACGTGCACTCTAACAGCCGGGGTGCTCCGCTGGCCGTTGCAATGTGCACGCTCTGTAAAAAAATTAAAATCTGTATTAGATTTAATCAGATTAAACTGCTAAAGTTTATTACTCACATATTCGCCTTTTATATTTTAATGAATAGAACACTTTTAGAGCACTTTTAAAAATTTTAACTTTTAAGTCCACGTTTTTTCTTGCATGTACGAAAAACTTTTTTTGCAGACGCCACGTCCGTTCTTTGCGAATGCCCGAAGAGAAAAGAACTCGATGAGAGCGTAAGTGATTCTCGAGCAGTGCAAAGCTTATCAGCAACTCAAAGTTCTAATTGGAGCTTTGCACCGTTTAGAGTTGAGTTGGAGTTGACTGATAATGACTCCGAATTATCGAGATAGGAAATTTATCATTTTTTCGGAGTTAAACGTATTTTTAAAAAAAATCGTTTTTATTTTGGTTTTCGCTTTTCCTTTTTTTTTATATACAATTGAAAGGGCTGTACATTACACCCACAAGCCATTTTTAAGTCGTTCAGGCCGGGAAATGGCTTGAAAAAAAGAAGCCCTGATTTTTAGCTGAATTATTGTTTGATATCTTTGGCATGATAAGTGCCAAGTTCTCGCCCCTGTAGGTCTTCTAATACGTAATAAGAACTTCCAAGCTTCGCTTTTACGCGTGATTTTAACCATTGTGGATTCAACTTGGCATTTATTTGTTTAGAAAAATTACTTTGAGAGAAATTACGACGAAACACCTCCTGACCGACCTTGAAGGATATTTCTCTTGTTCTGAGATTGTATTGCCTTTCATTTTGATCGTAGGCTTTAGCAATGTTTGCCTTAATTTCTTTTCTTATCAAATTTAGCTGATCTGTTCTAGCCAATATATTTTCGGACTCACCTAACAGCTGAAAATTCTTTAATAGGTCGTAATGTTTGCCATGAGTTGCCATATCGAATCCGTATAAGGCAAAATACGGAGAACAACCAATGCTCTGATGGTGAGCGTTTCGCAATGCACAACTTATTGCGTGAATGTGCAGATCCCATTCGGTGTGATTTTCCGAAAGAAAGGCTCTAATGCCTGCAATTAAAGATCTATTAACCCTTTCTGAGGCATTTGATTGTGGAGAATATAAAGCCGTATAAATATGCTTCACTCCCAATGAAGTCAACCAAGCATTAAAATCAGACGATTTAAATTGAACTCCATTGTCACTTATAATGCAGCGCGGTACACCATATGTCAAAAATATATGATCTTGCAGAAATTCTTTTATAGGGGCCGTATTAAATTTTTTCAATGGGCACAACCAATGAAATTTTGACAGGTGATCAACCACTATGAGCAAACCAATATATCCTCTTTTGCTCCTCGGATACGGACCTAAAATGTCTACATATAAGCGTTCAAATGGCCTGTCAGATATGGCTGGCTTACCCATTGGAGGCTTTAAGGATTGATTTGGTGCCTTAGTGGATTTACACACATCACAAACGCGAACATACGAACGCACCTGTGACACCATGCCTGGCCAATAAAAGTTACGCCGTATAAGCTCCAAAGTCTTAGCCATGCCACCATGGGCGGTCACTACCGACTCGTGAGCCCGACGAATTACACTTTCTGTCAATCCTTTGGGTATCCATAACTTCCATGCCTGCTGCATACCTAAATCTGTGCCATCTTCATGTTTAGTTCGAATATATAAATATTTACCTAATACTTTTAAATCTGGGTAATTTCCTTCCGAAGTTTCTGCTTCGTTTCTCATTCGGGCATAATCTGCCGCATCAAAACATGCAGAGTCGCGATCAATTTCTGGCTCAATCAGCTCAATGGCCGACACATCCTCTACGTGCATTCTTGAGAGGGCGTCTGGCACTATATTTTCGCTACCTCTCCTATGGCTAATAGAGAACCTATAGCCCTGCAAACGCATAGACCATCTAGCCAACCTGCCTTTAAGATTCGGCTGTCGCATAAGCCATAGTAAACTAGCATGGTCTGTTATGAGCTCAAATTCTTGGAGCTCCAAATAACATCTAAACTTTTCAATTGCCAACACAGCCGCCAAGCATCACGTTCGGTAACGCTATAATTGCGTTGAGCCGTGTTTAATTTTTTGGACATAAATGCCACTGGGCGTTCAACATTGTCATATGAAAGCTGCACTAACACAGCACCCACCCCACAATCGCTTGCGTCGCAATGTACGAAGAATTTCTTAGAGAAATCCGGGTTTTGAAGGACCGGTGCCGATGTGATTACATTTTTCAAATTTTGGAAAGCAGTCTCAGCTGCGTCTGTCCATAAAAATTTCCTTTTTGTTGATAGGACTTCGGTAATCGGGAAGACTAGTTCGGAGAAATTACTGATGAATCTCCGATACCATCCAACCAGGCCTAAAAAGCTTCTCACTTGTTTGAGCGTTTTAGGGGATGGCCATGTTTTTATAGCCTCAACTTTCTTAGGATCAGTCGCGATACCACCATTTCCTATGATGTGTCCCAGATATTCAACTTCTGTAACACAAAAACGACTTTTAGCCACATTTAAAGTCAAATTTGCCCTACGAAATTGTTCTGCTAACCTGATAAGAATGGACATATGTGTGTCAAAGTCTTCTGACACTACACACACATCATCAAGGTAACCAAAAACACATGTTTTCAAGTCTGCAGGGATCAATTCATCGACTAACCGGCACATGGTCTGTGGAGCATTACAGAGACCAAACGGCATCACTGTAAATTGATATAGTGGCCGCCCTGGCACTGTAAAAGCTGTAATGGCTTTAGCCTCATCTGTGAGAGGTATTTGCCAGAATGCATCCTTCAGATCCAATTTTGTTATGATATTGGCTTTGGGAAGCCGAGAAAAAATGCCATCTATATTTGGCAGCGGGTACGCGTCTTTTTTAGTGCACTCGTTAATGCGTCGTGCATCTAAACAAAGGCGTACCTTGCCTGGCTTAATAACGAGCCTCATCGGAGAGCTCCAAGGACTCTTCGATGGCTCAATGACGCCTTCTGACAACATTCTGTCCACCTCTACGTAGATAAGTTTCTCTACAGCGGGAGAAACGGGATAGAAACGCTGTTTTATTGGCTTAGCGTCATTGACGTCAATATCATGGCTTAAAAGGGATGTTTTTCCTAGTCCCTGTTCTTTATAGTTAGGAAATAAATTAATTACGCTCTCTAATCGCTTTTCTTGAGATGAAGAAAGTGGAAATTTTTTCAGATTAGTATCAGTACTTTCTACCATTGGATTAGAAGTATCAATGCTAGATATTATACCTGGTGCTAACTGAAAAATTCTCCAAAAATCTATCCCTAAGATGACACGCTTGTTTATTGATGGAATAACATAAAAATCGAGACGTTTTGTTAGTCCATTATAGGCTACATCCGTGCTAATAAAACCAGTTATTTGGTGGCTGCTTCCATCAGCAGTTTTCACACGTGATGATATTTTTTTAAAACTTGGACAGGATGACCAATCTTGGGCAGCCAAGTCTGCTCCCAAACAACTTATATTGGCTCCTGTGTCTAATAAACCAATTTCTATTAGACCTAAAAAGGAAATAGAAGCATAAAGACGACCATCGGCCTGGGTGTCTACAACCGAAGATACAAGCAGTTTACGCTTGCGTTTAATCTTATGCCAGAAATTACGCATACGAAGAGTGTTCCGTTGTGTAACACGATCAAGGGTAGCTACTTCTGAAAATATTTTTGCTCTGATCTGGTTATAATGAGCTAATCTCTCATGATATGGTTTTATTTGGCGTAGTAAAGGAATGTCCGAGTGTGATTGTGGAGATGCCTGTTTTAAAAGTGCAGGCATCTGCCGTGGGCAATCTGATTCTGCAGATTGATATTCATTTGCGGATTCTAGTTTTGGGCCATTCGCCTGCCGTCGACGAATGAGCCCTTCTTGGAGTTTTCCGCTCTCTTAAGGCATGTTGGGCATTGAGGTTTATAGAAATCTTTTGCTCCGCAACCGTAGCAAAAGATTCTTCGTTCTGCGAGGCACATGTCCCATGCGTGTCCTGGCTGATCACAATTCCAGCAGACCATAGGTCGTTTGGAAAGTTGCAAAGCCTCTACAGATACAGACTCCGTCTCTGAGGCCGACTGTAAAGACTCTTCAGTCTCCACAGCAGCAACGGCTCTTTTAAACACCCTCGGTGGAGTATTGACCTTGCTGGACTGCTTAAAATCTACATCTCCTAGCAGATTTTCACGTTTTTGGACCAGTTGTCGCAGATGAGCAACAGAATGAATGGAGATGTATAATAAAACTTGTCTTAGCTCTGGAATTAGATTCCGTTGTAGCTGCTGAACAAGTCTGTACTCGTCTAAAGGAATAGTTAGTCGAGAAACGATCGACATAATGTCCTCATAAAACGAGTCAAAGGGCTCTCCCTCTTTCTGCTTTCGAGCACGAATTTCTTCCATAAGGACATCATCGTCTTTATGGTCCTGATACTGATCTTTTAGTGCTGCACAAAAATCTTCCCATACTACATCAGGGTTCTCTTTACGGTATCTCCAATACCATTCTCTTGCTTTACTTGTCAAGAGAACATGTAAGTTTTTGCATACAAAAGCAAAATCACCGTTTAGACTATCTATGGTCAATGTTCTTACTCTGTATAAAAACTCCTGAACTGTAGGGCCATTAACTGTTCCGTCGTATTTTACTCCCCAACCCTGAATGATCTGGGTGACTTTTTCTGGACTCAACATTGTGTTCGAACGCGTGTCACTCGGCCTTGCCGAAGCTGCACTAATGTGAGACACACGCGGAGATGGAAGTTGCCGAGAACTATTAGGAGAATGTAAGCCGTTTGATAGGTTTAAGTTGTCAAATTTGGCTTGTATGAGATGTTCGATCCTACTAAAAATTCTGTCATAATCCATTTCTCTTAAATGATATGCAGGTGGATCGGACATTCGCGGCTGATAGCGAATACTTCTATTTCGAACTCCACCACCCCTAGGCTGTCGACCTTGGGTGGATCGTAAATTAATTTTTGGCTGAGTATCTTGGCTTCGTGACTCATTTAAGTCAGCTGCCCCTACCTCCTCGTCTACTTGTTGGTTTAGGATTACCCCAGTAACGGGTTTCCCTTTACTTCGTGTGTTGTGTACTTTTGAAATAGCACCTTTACTAGTGCTTGGTTGAGGCTCTAGATGTGCTGAGTAATGCAAGTCCTGCATTGTACTAGGTGCTTTGCACTCAGGACACTCTGGATATTTTTCTAGATGTTCCACGATACACTGATTGTGGAATCTATGGCCGCATTCAGTATTAACTATGTTTTCTGTTGCCAGTAGATGCTCTACACAAAGATTGCAAGTGCCTTCAGGCTGACGCAAGTCCTCTCTACTGCGTACTAAAGGCATATTTGGTTTTTAAATGTTCAGAAATAATTATATTATTTTGTTTATTTGTTTTGTTAGTTTATCATAAAATGTTTATTTATTATTTTATTTATTTTTAATAATTCATAAGTTATTTGTTTTCCTTATGCTACTCAGGGAAGTTGCTGAAAGGGTATTTTCCATTAGTTTTTTTCTAAAATAACAGCAAACCGCTTGGGTCATGTACTCGCGATGACTCTTTAATTTATAAACTTTTCACGCTGTAGCTTTTCAGCAAAACCTGCATAATAGGGTGATGTTTAGCCGAGCTGAACTTATCAAATTTTATTTTTTTTTTTCCCACGTTTTTTCACTACAATTTTTTATTTACATTTATTTACTTTTTAATAATTTTTTTTTTTTTTTTTTTTTTTTTACACTTTTTTTAAAAAAATAAAATTTTTTAATAAATTGTTTTTTTTTTTTCTTCCCCAACCCCCCCGGTGTTTGGAAAGTTTTTGTTGTGGTTTGTTTTTAAAAACCCCCCAAAAACCCAATTTTTTTATTTGTTTTCCCCCCCATTTTTTTACTAGTTACTTCGCTGTTTCTACCCTTCGGTCATAGGCATTTAACACTTGCTGCCGTATATTGCCCTCCTCGCTTCACGCTATCTGAAGATCAATTTATGAATTTCTTCAATACCCTAGGCGATCGATTCGTTGCAGCTGGCGACTACAATGCCAAGCACCCATACTGGGGGTCTCGACTTGTAAATCCCAAAGGGAAACAATTGTACAACGCAATTATTAAAGCGAGCAATAAGCTCAGTTGTGTTTCCTCTGGCAGACCAACATACTGGCCAACGGATCCCAGAAAAATACCAGACTTGATTGACTTTGCCATAACAAAAAATATTCCAAGTAGTTCTATAACAGCAGTATCTCTCTCGGACCTGTCATCTGATCACTCACCGGTGCTCCTCAAATATCTCCAAAGCCCGGACATCGAAGTGCGTCCCTGCAGATTGACATCAAATAGAACCAACTGGCTTAAATATAAAAAGTATGTCAGCTCGCACGTTGAACTACAACCACAGATCAACAACAAAGCCGAAATAGAAATATCCACAAAGCACTTGGAGTCTGTTCTTGTTGAAGCAGCACACATCGCCACTCCAAAAAGTAGTAATTTACACTATAAACAAAACAAGACTAACGTTCAAATCGAGCAGCTTGTTCTGGAAAAACGTCGCTTACGAAGAGAATGGCAAGCCTACAGATCGCCACATGCAAAACAAAGGCTCAAAGATGCTACTCGAAAACTTTCAAAGGAACTAAACAATGAAAAAGATCGCTGTCAACTCCGCTACATAGATCAATTATCACCATTGAGCACAAAATACCCGCTATGGAGAGCACACCCATCTCTGAGGCCACCGATAGAGACTATTATGCCAATAAAAAACCCTGCTGGTGCTTGGGTTCGTACCGATAAAGACAGAGCCAACACTTTCGCGGAGCACCTTAAAAAAGTCTTCCAACCAAACCCAGCAACGAATAGCTTTGCGCTACCGGAGCAAACAGATGACAATCTAACGGCACATGATCCCATTGAATTTAGACCAAACGAAATAGCTAAAATCCTGAAGAGTCTTAAGCCAAATAAAAGCCCAGGCTGCGATCTCATAACTCAAAGATGATCATCGAACTTCCACACTGCGCCGTCCAAACCATCTGCAATCTCTTTAATGCTATTACTAGAACTGGCCACTTCCCAACGAGATGGAAAAAGTCGATTATCATAATGATACCTAAGCCAGGAAAAGATCATACGTCTCCATCTTCGTATAGACCCATAAGCCTAATATCATGCTTGTCGAAACTCTTCGAAAAATGCCTACTGACCCGCATTATACCGTACCTACGAGTTCATAAAATAATTCCAGAGCATCAGTTTGGCTTTCGAGACAAACATGGCACAATAGAGCAAGTCAATCGAATAACATCCGAAATTCGAACTGCATTCGAACACCGAGAGTACTGCACAGGGATATTTCTGGATGTCTCCCAAGCATTTGATAGAGTCTGGTTAGATGGCCTCATGTACAAAATTAAGTCTATGCTCCCGAAATGCACCCACAAACTCTTAAAATCGTACCTCTACCACAGATCATTCTCAGTAAAATGCAACACTGATATGTCCGACGACCATACTATAGAAGCTGGTGTTCCTCAAGGTAGTGTACTGGGCCCAACTCTATACGTGCTATACACAGCAGATTTACCGACATCAAGACTGCTAACAACATCCACATTTGCCGATGACACTGCAATCCTCAGCCGCTCGAAATGCCCGCGGCAAGCAACAATGCAACTTGCCCTCCACTTGGTGACTATTGAGAAATGGCTATCTGACTGGCGAATAAAAGTGAACGAGCAAAAGAGTAAGCATGTAACGTTTACCCTGAACAGACAAGATTGCCCTCCACTCCTACTGAACAACACCGTAATACCGCAAGCAAATGAAGTCACATACCTTGGTATCCATCTTGATAGACGACTCACCTGGCGTAGTCACATTGAAGCTAAAAGAACACACCTAAAGCTAAGAGCTAATAGTCTTCACTGGCTTTTAAACGCCCGCTCTCCCCTCAGAATGGAATATAAAGTCCTACTCTACAAATCTGTACTAAAACCAATATGGACGTATGGTTCCCAATTGTGGGGAAACGCCAGTAACAGCAGCGTTGAAATTATACAAAGAGCCCAATCAAAAATCCTAAGAACTATCACTGGGGCACCGTGGTACGTTCGAAATGAAAACATCCAGAGGGACTTAACTGTATTGCCGGTCAGAGATGAAATAGCACAACAAATGTTAAATTATCGCATTAAACTATCCACCCATCCAAACAGTCTTGCTCGGGACCTTACACGGCTGCGCAGCCAATCTCGCCTTCGTCGAACTGACATGCCAACCCAACTTTAAATATAGTTAGGGACATATAAACCCAAATCAGTTGCCGCAGCATCTGTTAATTAAGTTAGTCTAGTAAGATTTATATAAACTTATTGTTAGTCTCGTTAAAAGAGAAGATTCAATAAATAATGCCAAGTATTAAAAAAAAAAAAAAAAAATATTAGGCCGATTTCCTTTGCTGAATACTCCAACAATGAAAACTTATTTGATGGCCAATAACGACTCATCACCATCTAGTGATTTCGGTAGCCTCAATAGAAAGTTCAATTCATTTTGGAGGTTTCTCTTCATTATTGTGAATGCGTTAGTCTATTGGTAAGTTTACTTCGCTTCCTATTAGTGAACGAGTGGGCCATATTTTTCTTATATGAGAAGTATGCTTCCTGCTCTATTTTATAATCCTCTTGTGGAAGGTCTAGTGAATTAATTTTCAGAATTTATTTTAAAATGAACATTTATTTCCGATCACTGTGCATTAGCAGGTCTGTTGGATATTCTCTGAGACACGATCCTTAGGAATATAGTTCCAGACAGAACTCAATGCAAATAGAACGGATATAATTTCCTGACAACTAATTTAAACATCTCGGATCTAAAGAGTGGACGAGTTTTCGGTCAATGCCAAAAATCGTTTTTCCTATTCTTTAGCTTCAGTTTCCTACTATAGCATATGCACTTGGGATAAGTGAAGCCGCGATCGCTTAATTTTTTCAAGTTATTGTTAACAGTCTATTATCCGACGTTAACTTGCGATTTAAGAAACTCGGTATTAATAAAGACTTGATGGATTTCGCCTTCTAATTAAAAGTACCTAGTAGTTTCTGAGTGCCCCACGTTGGGCGCCATATTCTGTATTTTGGTATTCATAGTTGATTGAGTGGTGAGATCTTCGCTAAATTATTGACCGATTGGGACCCTAGTTGAGGCTAGCTTGCAATCGTATTGGGGGGATTCGTTGGCCAAATAATAAAGCCTTCTCTCGATCAGAAAGCCACGTTGAATTAAATTTATAGTCCCGTGCCTATTACGTAGATGAATAAAAGTTATAATGATTGCATAATAAAATGTAAAAGAGAGAACAAAATTCGGAGAGCTCATGCGTGAATGATGCTGCTATGGCAGTATATCTAATGGATATTAGGCTACACTGATGGTATAGTAGCCCGCTTCTGTACCCACCCTCCATGATCTACCTTTGGCACTATATGGTAAATCCCTATTTCATTATATCCTTCGCCTTTTCACATAAGGAAAACTATAGTTATTTAGCAAAACATTATAATAATTTTATTCATTTAATTGTAAAATGTAAGATCGTAAATAAGACCATAATATATTTCATTTAAATTTCCTGCTTCAGTTGCTAATTTTAATTTAATTCATTTAATATCAACTTGTTTTCTTTCATAATTCATATTGTATTGTAATTCATACTATAATTTCCTTTAATTCTATATTTTATTTCTGTTTCTCTAATATAATTTTTCTAAACTTTCATTTAAATGTAACTTTAATTTTATTGTCATTCACTTTTAATTTGTTTCTTTTAGTTTTCTCATTTCATTTGTGTAGGGATTGTGCAATTTATAGGATATTATATATGTATGTATTTGTTGGTATATGTTCACATAAGTAAGTGTATATAAAAGGAAAATAATAAGTTTACTTACCCAAATCCATCCTATGAGCTCAGAGGAATTGTTGTTGGGATTAAATTATTTTTAATAGAATTAACTGAAAAAAATCACTCTTGTGCACATATACATATTATACCCAAAATAATAATTAATAAAAATAATGATTGGCAGTTGCCAAAAATAACAATTTAGCAATGAAAGAAATTAAACATCAAAATAATAAACGAAAGAGAAAATTATAAAGAGAAATAAATGAATTGAAATGAAAATCATAAGTTTGAAAATTTAAATTAAAGCCAGTTAAACAAATTCATTGTTTTGTTCTTTGTTTTCAGTTTAACATGATTTTTAATTTTGTTAAATTCTAATTTTTATAATGTGTAACTGTGTGGATGTGTGTGTGTATGGCAATTTTGTGTATGTGTAATTTTGTGCATGTTTAATTTTGTGCATCACTATTTTTTTGTACATACATATGTTGCATTTTTGTATAAATTATAATTTTTATACCCTTCGACCATTGAAAATGGTCAAAAAAGGGTATACTAACTTTGTGCAAATGTATGTAACAGGCAGAAGGAGGCGTGGCAGACCCCACAAAGTATATATATTCTTGCTCAGGATCACAAGCCGAGTCGATTGAGCCATGTCTGTCTGTCTGTCCGTCTGTCTGTGTGAACGCACAGATCTCAGCTATTATAAAAGCTAGAGTTACCAAACTTGGCAGGAAGACTCCTGTGTACTATAAGCAGATCAAGTTTGTTTCAAATGTTAGGTGCCACGCCCACCGCCCCCACAAATCAATAATTTAATTTTTGAACTTAATTTGTAAGCACTGTATATAAGATACAACTTTCTGACTTTAACATATACTAAGCTAAATGAAATATCTACGTAGTGTCCAAATCACAATCCGATCGAACAATAAACACAGAAGTTATTTAAGAAAGTATGAGCACAAAACCAAGTGCTTCTGTCAGCTAACAAGGGAGACGGGCGAGCGCGATGCGCGAGCGCCATCTGTCGGGATTAATTTCAAAGCATGTGCATATGCATATCATATGTGTATGAATTTAACAAATTAAACTACACGGGAACATAGGTCGAAGGGTATCCCACTGTCGCGTGTCGCACGACTGTTGCTCTCGTTTTATGGTTGCACTTTTGATAATATAGTATGTAGATTTATAAATGTGTAGGTGTTGATGTATGTGTTGACGTACATGTGGTATTTATGTACGTGTTGATGTACATGTGGTGTTGATGTACGTGTCGATGTACATGTGGTGTTGATGTAATAGATGTTGAGGTAATAGGTTCCCTTCCTTCTCCCAGCTTTGGTAGGGCGAGTCAGCGAGGTTATGCGTTCGCTGCTCGCCAAGATTTTTCCCGAAGAACGATGTGCAGATCTTGCGGGTGTGCAGCCTTTTTTCTGTACAGAACCCCGATCTAACGCACTGTGGAGTCCTGTCCGCAGAGACGTGCACTCTGACAGCCGGGGTGCTCCGCTGGCCGTTGCAATGTGCACGCTCTGTAAAATAAATTAAAATCTGTATTAGATTTAATCAGATTAAACTGCTAAAGTTTATTACTTACAGATTCACATTTTAAATTTTAAAAAAATTAGAACACTTTTAGAGCACTTTTAAAAATTTTAACTTTTAAGTCCACGTTTTTTCTTGCATGTACAAAAAAACTTTTATTGCAGACTCCACGTCTGTTCTTTGCGAATGCCCGAAGAGAAAAGAACTCGGTGAGAGCGTAAGTGACTCTCGAGCAGTGCAAAGCTTATCAGCAACTCAAAGTTCTAATTGGAGCTTTGCACCGTTTAGAGTTGAGTTGAAGTTGACTGATAATGACTACGAATTATCGAGATAGGAAATTTATCATTTTTCGGAGTTAAACGTATTTTTCATAAAATCGTTTTTCGGAGTTAAGCGTATTTTTTTTTTCAAAAAAATCGTTAATTTTTGTTTTTCTCTCTTTCCATTTTTATTTTATATACAATTTAAAGGGGCTGTACATTACAACTGATCCTGAAAAATTATCAGCCATAGTAGATTTTCCAGTACCAAGATCGGTAAAACAGCTCCGCAGATTCCTAGGCATGACTGGGTGGTATCACAAGTTTATCAGAAATTATGCAAAAGAAAAAATTTCAATGGTCCGAGGAAGCTCAGAAAGCATTTGAATTTTTAAAAAAGGAAATGTGTGAAACTCCTGTGCTACATAGTCCCAATTTCGAAGCCGAATTTTACCTTCACTGTGACGCCAGTCACACTGGTGTAGGGGGTGTACTCGTACAGTTAAATACAGAAGGCGATAAAGTCCCCATTGCATTTATGTCATGGAAACTTAACCAATGCCAAAGAAACTATTCGGTAACAGAGAAGGAGTGCTTGGCAACCATTCTGGCGTTAAAGAAATTTAGAGCATACGTGGAAGGGCAAAAATTCACCATTATCACGGATCATGCTTCACTTAAGTGGCTGATATATCAAACAAATTTAAGTAGCCGACTAGCAAGATGGGCTCTTAAGTTACAGGGGTTTAGTTTCGACATAAAACACCGCAAAGGAAGCCAAAATGTCGTTCCTGATGCCCTTTCAAGGACTCAGGATCTAGCCACCATTGACTTAGATAAGTTTATTGATTTAAATGCAGATTCCTTTAAGAGTAGTGAATGCGAGGAATTTATAAGGCAGATTCAGCAAAACGGTAGTAAATTACCAGAGGTAAAAGTCGTAGATGGCAAGGTGTACCGGAGAATGAAACATGCCACCGACGACCGAATTTGTGATGACATGGTATGGAAAATCTGGTTACTAAAATCGATATAGGCCCCTCAAGGAAATGTTTCCGAAAGGGTTAATCGATCTGCGATGGCAGCCATAAAAGCCTATATAAGTCCAAGTCAAAAAAAATTGGGATGAGCAGCTGAGCAAAATTCGCTGTTCGCTTCGCTCTAGTTTAGAAATGCCTGAAAGTATGCAATGACTTCTGTTTTTAGTGCAATGCACTAAAATAGTAGTATATCATTATATCGTTGAGTACACGCTAAAATTGTAATAAAAAGAACTCAAATTCTTAGTTATATACCGAAAAGAGCCCAACCTGTTTTGTTATTTTATCTTTCGTTAAATATAAGGCCGATATAAATATCGCAGGGCTGGTTGAGTTTCCAGCGGCACAATGACTCAGCATGATGATAACGTCATCCTGACAGTCCGTGACGTTGCAAAAAGGCAAGCGGAGATTTCTTGCTCAGTGAATCGTTGACCCAGACGCTTCATTCCGCGACCCTACAGTGGTCGTCAGATACTCTACCCAGGACAAAGAGAGTAGGACACGTTGCTAAATTAACTGAAATTAATCAGGTAATGAATAGAGAATAATATTCTTGCCAATTAAGGGAAAGAAAATAAACAATCCAATTTTCTTATCCTTGTTCCTTTTTATTTTCAAACCTTGCAGTTAGCGCAAGTTGGCCAACTGGAAAGAGTATTTTGCAATCGCAAATTATTGCTTCTCCCCACATTCTTCTATTGCGCCGCTCTTCGCTTCGACCAACCGATACGGCAGTTGTGTCACAAAACGCGGAGTGGGCAGAAGCCCAGCAAGCCCGGGGCTTTGAAAAATGCCGATCCTTTTTTTTATTGTGGTAAAAGCTGTGAAGTGGCGGAAAAATGGTGGTATAAGGGAAAATTAAATTGAATGATCCCACTATAAAAATCTGCAAAAGTAATATGAGCGAATGCAGTGAGAAAAAGTAAAAAGGAAAAAGCAACAAGAATCTTTGACCTTTGCCCCGATCTCTCCGTGGCCTTTGGCAGTCAAATCGCTTAGAATAGCCAATACTCAAATACTCGTATATAGTTTGGCCATGTCAAAATAATTCTGCTAATGTCTCAAGCCGCTTATACGATATAACCCCTCTAAATTTACTATGCCTTTTTTTTGTTGTTAATAACCCAACAAGTACTAAAGTGTGAGAGAATGAGGTAGGAGACTAATATGCCAGCAAAAGAATTAAAAGAAGTGAACAAAACAAACTTAACTAAAGGTGAAAATATTTAATGTTTACGCGAAAAAAATCCAACAAACGGAAAAAATAAAGAAAATCTCAAATACACACCTCCGCAATAAAACAAAACTCCAATAAAGCAACATTATAATGTGAAATCACCTCAACAAAAGTGACCAGAAAATGTGTGGTTTGCCTATAGTCAAACGTGTGCCCGCCCACGCATTCTCTCTTAGCAGCATCTTCGCCGAAAGCGCTGAAAGTCACAGTATTTCTTTTCTTATCTACTTTTGGTTGTTGCTAATTGGTCTGAATTAATATGCGAATAGTGCATACACTTATTAAAATTATTATATTAATGTTAAAAATTAGAAAAAAAGGAACAACATTGAAAAGAAACGAGAAATATTAAATAAAAGAAAATAATGAATATTAATCTAGTTTAACCACGTTAATATTAAATATACATATTATTAGCACTAATATGAACTTAAAAACGTAAAAATAACTTAATTTATTTTCTATATATACTATATATGTATATACAGGCCGTATTCTTTCTCCCCAGCCTCATTCTCACAATTCTCTGAGTTTTTTTTTTGTATAACGTCACTTAAATAATTAATTAATGAAATAAAAACAACTGAAATATAATAGGATGATAATTGTTAGATACTATGCTTACTATATTTAATAAATTGTTCATTTAATGAAATGAAATCCTGCTAGAGTTATTTGTTGGGGTCATGCTTAGTGGAAACGAGGTAGGGTATTAGCTGATCGACTCGATCGTAGGGACCATTTAAGAAAATAGCACTAAAACGGATGAAATGGTCAAGGTAGCGCGGGCAACTGAGACAGCTGGACAACAACACCAGCAAACAGCATGATCGAGTCGAAGTCAGTTTAGTCAGCTAGTTTTGTTCTATTCATCTTCCTCTTATCAACGTCTTCGTTTACACTCCTCTCCTTATACTGTCCCCTTTTCCGTCTATGCAGATGCATTTGTTCTCCATTTACCCCAGCACGCGAGTTCAAATTATATTATTGTAGGTTCAGCCAGCAAATACTCACAGCACCAAAACTTAGGTATCCCCCCCACTTCTCTCACCCGAAGCCTAGCTATTTCCACATAAACTGCTACAAAGCATGTGATTTGAATTGAACCCCATTATCAGATACAAGAATTTCTTGGACTCCAAAGCAATGGAACAATTGTACTTCGACGTATGGTAAAATGGCATCAACCGAAAACTTTTTTACCGCTTTTTGGAAGGGAAATTTCGTTAAATGGTCAAGCACTATAAATATACCTATATTTCTGGACTTGAAACGCGGATAGCTGGAAGAATCTTTGGCTTTCTGTTGGCCAAGCCAGTGATGACCTTAGAGTAACATTAAGATGTTTAGTGCTTTTACAGATATCAGCCTCGTTCAAATACCTCCTCACGTCTGCTACGAGATTCGGCCAGAAATAATACCGTCGAATTCGTTCGAAAGTTTTGTTAATACCACCATGGGCAGCTAACACGTCGTTATGGACCAATTGCAATATTTCCGGAACTAATTCCTTCGGAATCCACAGCTTCCAAATAACATCGTCAGCTATCTGATCCTCCAGAGCATGTTCAGCACGCCGATAAACAAAACCATCGATGATTTTAACGTTGGACGTGGTAAATGCCTTTTTCTCCACCTCCTCTTTAAGAGTTTGATAATTTTCTGATTGGAAATACGGCGATTGTAAATCTACGCACAAGCCATTGTCAATTGCTGACAGGTCCTCCGTAAAAACACGTGACAGAGCATCAGGAACAATATTTTTGTTTCCTTTTCGATGCTGAATGTCAAAGTCATAGCCTTGCAATCTCAGTGCCCATCTTGCTAATCGGCTACTGAGATCATTTTGGGACATTAGCCATTTCAAAGACGCGTGATCGGTAATAACCGTGAACGCATGTCCTTCGACGTAAGCGCGGAATTTTTTTATACACAGAATAGCGGCTAAGCATTCTTTCTCTGGAACAGAATAATTGCGCTGACACGGATTAAGCTTCTTGGACATAAACGATATGGGAACCTCTTCACCGTTGTCTGTTAGCTGCATCAGCACACCGCCAATACGTGTATGGCTAGCATCACAATGTATGAAAAAGGGTCGAGTAAAATCAGGGCTGTGTAACACGGGGGTGCTCATTTGAATTTTTAAGGATTTGAACGCGTCGTTGGCTGCGTCTGACCAATGAAAACGCTGTTTTCCTTTTAGAGCATCAGTTAAGGGAGTAGTATAGTCAGACCAGTGTTCTCTAAACACGATGCTATGTTCGTAAGAACCGCAATTGACGTTCTAAGGTGTCTGAAACAATCAGAAGATCATCGAGGTAGATGTATACTTCATGTTTCAAGCAGGCAGGAAAAACTCGATCCATTAATTTCGACATGGTCGATGAAGTGTTATTGAGACCAAAAGGCATAACTGTGAACTGGTACAGTCTACCAGGCAATGAAAAAGCCGTTTTCTCCCTTGAAGAAGTCTCCAGTGGGATTTGCCAATAGGCATTTTTTAAGTCAAGACTCGTTATGAATTCTTCTTTTGGGAGTCGACTAAGCAAACCTTCAATAGGCATCGGATATGTATCCTTGCGCGTCACTTGATTTAATTTTCGACTGATTTTCAGACTAAAACTACTGGTGACGACCAGGCGTTGTTCCATTCCTCTATTACTCCTAACGTAATCATTCGATCTAGCTCGTTAAACATCATTTGTTCGACAGCAGGTGACACTGGCTAGTGTCGTTGTTTTATCGGCGTGGCATCGCCAACATCGATTGAATGGAATAACAAGGAGGTTTTTCGCAATCCTTTCTCAACGAATGAAGGGAACTGTTTAATAGTTCTATCTAACTGTGTCTGTTGAGTGTCTGTTAGCGAACAAACCACATTGTTGTCAATAGCTGCCAGATGTTCAGTCCGCTTAGTTTCACCAATACCAACAGGCAGTAATTGAAACTCTATCCAAAAGTTGGTCCCTAGATACAGCGATTGTTTGAGCGTAGGAATAATATAGACTGTCAAATTCTTGCGTTTGCCATTGTACTCTATTGCAGTGCGAAGTTTTCCAATAATTTCTTGGCCTTTCCCATCTGCAGTTTGTACATTGCAATTTAAGGGTCTATATTCTATTTCGTCCTGCAGAATATCTGCTGCTAAACTTCCGCCTATCAACTGATTGACGCACCAGTATCCATTAAGCCAGATATTGATCGACCTAGCATACGGCCGTATATCGGGTGACATAATACCAGATATTGACTATTTTCTCCATTAGGTTTGTAGTAGAAAATATTTAAGCGCTGAGACGAACGAGATAGCGTTTTTGATGATTCGCATTCGTTAGAGAGAGAAATTAAATCTTTAGGAGAAAAGTGGAGCAACTATAAGTCACTCGGTGCTAGTGGCTCTCCAAACCATCTGTTTGCGTGCCCCCTTCCAAGGTGCACGAGTTACCAAATTGCCTTAGGTCGAGACGGTGGGAGGCATACGATGTGCATCCTTACACATATCTATGTACATATGAATCTTTTCTTATTTTTAAATGTATTGATGATTTTTTTATGCAGAATAATTAAAACGATCGACTGTTCAAGTAGATAGTACAACTCAGAATGACAAAGCTTTATTAAAAATATAATTATGTATGCTTCTATGCTAGAGCTTTTTATCCCGTTACTCGATGGTCACAGAGTAGAGATCGAAACCTTATTCGATATTTATGTATGTCACTATTGATATTCGTCGGTGCTTATGATCCCGTTCCTTGATATGCATAGAGTAGAGACGAGTTCGTGATGAAAGACAAGGTTGTCGCTGTTATGGTAACTCCTCCCCCCCTAGCACGGAGTGAGGCCCGTAACGAATGTATGGGTTGAACGAGGATCACTGGCCTATCGTTTGGAACATCTGTAGGTATAAGCCTTATTACACTGACGACGATAATCTGAACATAGTTTGATTTTTTAATGCTGCAGATTCTGCTTGCTTGTCCAGGTATAGGGTATTTGCGGCATGATGAACTTTAAATTTTTCTAAAATACTTGGACTGTTAATATCTTGTCGCTGTTAGGCTTAATTCCTAGTTTACATTTATTGTAGTTTATTTTGGTATGCATTTTGTAAAACTTAATTTTTTTTATGTCTTCGAATAGGTTTGAATTATAGCTTTTCTGATTTGTTTATTTTTACTCATTCAGAAGATTTTTGTTGATAGACTTATAAGTAATTACATAGGTAGTTTGTTTACAGATAATAAAATAATCTTAATATTAATAATAATTTAAAAAAAAAAATACAAATTCTTTTTTTTGAATATTGGTATTCAAAGGGGAATTTCATTATTCCAGAATTTTATCTTACTTCTAAGAATCGTTACAGTTTTTCGGTATTTAGTATAGTGATATTTTGAAATATTTAATATTTTTAGAGTACATTTTCTTATTTTTGCTTTTCGATAAATCTAAACCTTAAACTTATTAATTTCTTCATTTTTCTTATATTTATTATACCGTTTTTTTGTTTTTAACATAAATTTTTCCAAATTTTTTAAGGTTACATTTATACTTATATTATTTATATTAACAAGTATATTTTAACAAAATGTATTATATAATATATATATTTTTGTGTTAATGACTCTTTTTTTGTTTTTAATAATTAAATTTCATTTGTTTTTATTTCTGTAGTTGTCAGTTTTAAGTCTTATTTCGTTTAGGTCGTGTTCGATGTTGATGTGGAATCCGGATCTGTATTTTCAAATTTCCTTTTTCGGGATTGTTCCTGATAAAAAATGTTTCTTTCCTGGATAGCAGACTCAAAGGCATCTATAAGGGAAGTAGGTTTAGCTGACCTAATGAAAGAACCCAGAGGTCCTTTTATACCTGAAACAAATGTATTTAAACATATTTGGTTGAATGACTCTTTCTTTGCACTAGCTACTTCACTCGGTAATTCTTGGTTTTCAATCTGATTAAACAGGCTTGTCTTGATTTCTGTAATCGTTTCAAAAAGCTTAGTAACTGACAAATTTTGCAGATATAAAGAATGCAATTAGTACAGTAACGTAGACTCGTCGCGTTTGTCGGAAAATGTATTAATCAGGGTTTGTTTGATGTCGTGCCACACAAGTGGAGTACCGGACGATAATAGCGCTTCATTTGCCTTACCCTCAATCTTGTTACGAATAGCTCTTAACAGCATTTTGAAGTCATCTCCGTACCCTTTATTATTATCAATATCTCCTCAACGTTTTCTAAAAATTCCTTGAGTGCCTTAGGGTTACCCTCGTATACTGGTAGAAACCTAATTGCATCCGGTATACGAAGGGAATTGAATACCTCTTGAGGTGTGGTTACCGAAATGGAATCAGTTGTGAGGGATCCCGAGTCGGATGTTATATCGTTCGTCGACAAGTCAGTGTCTAGTCTAGTCATATTTCTGGTTAATATTTGTTTTGTTTTATTTAATTGAGACATTTTCCTTAAACTGTGTGTATTGTGTAGTTTATATTTAGTAGATACGTTTTTAATTGCTTAAATATATATTTTTGTTTTTAATACAAGTTTAACTTAATATATTTGCAAAATAAATTTTAATTCTAATGATTAATTATTTTATGGAAATTTAGATGTCTGTTAATGAAATAAAAAAAAAGGTGAGAGTATAGTTGAATTGTTGTTTGTTTTTTTTTTGTTTTATTTTTTTGTGAATGTTGCCTTATTGTAACCGCCTTATTGCATCTCCAGATAGGTTATACATTGAATACGTGCTCAAAGCGGCGTGCAGGTTTTGCATACACAACACCTACAGTCCAAGCGATCAGCAGCGCAGTCCAACATACCCCATCTTACTCTTTTTTCTGTATGCGTACGTATGTATGTACATATGCACTAAGTTTTACTGGCATTGTCTGATGGCAGTTGTAGACAGTTTCGGTTCCAACCTTCAAACACGATCACACATGCTCGAACCAGTACTACGTCGGTCTGAAACACGTGTTTCAACACAGGCGATCTGGTTGCATCGAGCCGACCACACAAGTTCGAACGCACACTCACACAATTTCACCGAAACTAACTGCAAGCCACATGACGCCACTTATGTATATACACATTAATTTTGTATTATATCCCCTTTTTTGTTTAATGAATTTCTCTTATTTCATATATTTACATGTGTATATGCACTACGCTTCTTGCACCACTTAAATACATTGTACATTTGAATTAAACATATACAAGTTATCACCCTCAGTTACTTAGCGTTCCTTATGTAAATTGTAAACAACTTTTCGGACTCTTGACGATTCATTCTCAGCTCCTCATATTTCGCTATTTTAAACAATTTCCATTGAGTCACGAGTAACTCTTCTTGGAATTAATAAACCACCCACGCAGCTTAAAAAAGCCTAGCGCGCAAAACACTCAATGTTTATTTGTAAACAAATCCTCCTTGAGAACAATAAGCCTAGCGCGCAAAACACCCAATGCTTATTTGTAAACAAATCCTCCTTCGTCCAAACAGCATCACGAGCTTTAAGCTTTAGCTTGATCAGCAGAAGCTTTGACATCTTCAAAGGCTACTTTGGCCTCAGAACAATATTGTAACTTTAGTCTTAATTTTGTACACAGAAGAAACGGAGTTGTTCTCCACAAATAAAATATATTTTTTCAAACTACTAATAACGGTTTGATTAATTGGCGCCCAACGTGGGGCTCGCGTTAAATTTTTCCAGTTGAATCACGCACAAAAGGATAAACGAAATCCTTAAGTGACTTACAAGTGAAAATAACACAAAAAGGGATTAACAACCATAATTCCCCAGTGTCGCGAGTGACCGGTTTCCTGTGTTACAAAGAGAGCAAATATTCGAAAACGCTCTTTAAGAACTCACAAACAGACATTTATTTAAAAAAAGCAACCTTGAAGTAAATAAAAAGGTGTCCAAGGAAAAAGAGCAAATATTCAAAAACGCTCTTTATAAAAAAACTCTCAAAAGTGCTACACAAACATACAAAACTAAACCAAGAAGTGAAAGAGAGCAAATATTCAAAAACGCTCTTTATAAAAACACTCTCAAAAGTGCTACACAAACATACAAAACTAAACCAAAGAAGGAAGACACCCTCAGCAAGAAGGAAGACACCCTCAGCAAGAAGGAAGACACCCTCAGCAAGAAGGAAGACATCCACGTGAGCGTCGATAAACTTTTTTTTTATATATACTATTATTGTTAAAATTAAGCTGGACGACCTAATAAGCGGTTTTTCAAACTTAAAAATGGCTAATAATTTGACAGCAGATATAATCGCAGAATTAATAGCAACCAAAACTAAAGCCTTAGCAGACGAAATTGCAGAATTAAGGTTACAATTAAATAATAACTCCAACTCAGTTGAAGAGTATCAACCTACTCAAATAAATGATTTGATTAGGTGTGATGAGTCATTCGACGTGATCAAATCGTTACCAGAATTTTCAGGTAGTTATGCAGGTTACGTTAGTTGGCGCGAAGCAGCGTGCTGCGCCATGAAGCTTTACAAAGAAGGTAGCCGAAAATATGTAGGTGCCTTGACAATCTTAAGAAACAAAATAACAGGAAAGGCAAATGATACTTTAACCAACCATGGTACAGTACTTAACTTCGATGCAATACTTGCACAATTGGACTTCGCTTATAGTGATAGGCGTCCAATTCATATTATTGAACAAGAACTTAGTGTCTTAAGGCAAGGCAATATGACAGTTCTTGAGTACTACAATTTGGTTAATAAGAAATTAACCCTATTAACTAACAAAACAATTATGACATATGGCAACAAAGCCGATGTTATAAATGAAATGAACTCTAAAAACAGGGAAAGCGCATTACGAATTTTCATTACAGGCCTGAACGGCAATCTTTCTCAAGTTTTGTTTTCTATTAAACCAGAAAACCTTCCAAATGCCTTAGCTAAAGCTTAAGAGCTAGAGGCTAACTATCAAAGAGCAAATTTTGCTTACAATTATTATGCTCGCTCTCAGTCAACGAGCAACTCAAACCCTAAGACTCAAAAGAAGGCTGAAAAGCCAGATCAACAACAAGATAATAATCTACGTTTCAATCAAGGAAACCAAAATAATTATCAACAAAAGAACAGTAACGTTTTTGCCCAAGGCAATTCTACTCCACAGCCCCCACCGATCCCAATGGAGATCGATAAATCTTTACAGATCCATAATAGACCCCAAGACAATCGTCACAACTCCCACCCGTTGAAGCGGGAGTATACCCAACATTCAACACAACAACAACCGCAAAAAGCAATGCGCGTAAATAATTTGAACGAAGAACATTTTTTAGAGGAAGAGGGGGAGAGCTCCCCTACATCTTCCGCAGAGACAGAACCTTAGGTACAAAACTTAAGTTATTGATAGACACTGGTGCAACAGCCTGCTATATAAGGAAGGGTATTTATCAGAACCCTGAAGAATTAGTTATTAAGAAAAGAATCAAAACAGTTAATGGGTATAGCATTATAACCCACTTTTATAATATAAATATTTTTGGTAGAACCGAAAGGTTCTATGAAATCGAAAATCTTGAAGCGGATCTATTGGTCGGTTATAATCTTTTAAAAAAGATGAATGCCATCATAGACCTATCAAAAGAGACGATAGCTTATAATAACCAAATCGAAAAACTTAATTATGAAAGGCCACCTGAAGATACAGTTGGTAATTTACAGTGTTCGGATATAGATCCGAATGTGTTTACTTACTTGGACTCCCAAAAAGGAAGAAGTAGTAGTTTTTTTCCTTTACTCCAAGTGTCCAATATTGAGTCATCAACAAGCGATGACGATAATTCCCGCACTCACGATAATGAAATCGTTAGTAGCCCTAAGCGTAGGAGGAAGGTGAAAAAGAGCAGACGCCGTAAGGCCTCAGTATCCTCTTTTATCAGTTCTTCTTCACTACACAAATTACATTCTGTGAACTTCACAGAGGACTTTCAAAATCTTGAACAACAAATCATTCAAGAAATATCTACAAAGCATTCGCAAATTCAAACGTGCCTTCCCTTTAGAACTGACATTAAAGGAGAAATAAGGACGTTAAGTGATAATGCTATATATAGTAAGCAATATCCTTACCCTCATTCGGTTAACAATTTTGTTAACAAAGAAATAAACAGGATGTTGGATGAAAATATTATTAGGCCAAGTAAGAGTCCTTACAATTCCCCAGTGTGGGTTGTAGGTAAAAAAGGCTACAATGAAGATGGAAGTAAGAAGAATCGACTAGTAATCGATTTTAAAAAACTTAACGAAAACACAGTACCCGATAGATATCCGATGCCAGATCCATCGGTAATTTTATCCAATTTAGGAAAAGCACGTTTCTTTTCAACTATAGATTTAGAATCAGGTTTCCATCAGATCCTCATGAAGGACGATGATATTGAGAAAACTGCGTTTTCAATCAACAACGGGAAGTATGAATTCCTTCGATTGCCTTTCGGTTTGGCGAATGCGCCACGAATCTTTCAACGGGCAATGGATAATATTTTAAGAGAAAAGATTGGAAAAACATGTCACATATATGTGGACGACATAATCGTTTTTTCCGAAACTGCGGAACAACATCTATATGATCTAAAGGAGATCATAGACATACTGTTCGTAGCAAATATGAAAATAAGTATAGAAAAATCTAAGTTCTTCCGGAAAGAAACCGAATTCTTAGGTTACTTAGTATCACATAAGATAATTAAAACCGATCCACAGAAGATAAAAACAATTGTTGAGTATCCACCCCCCGCAACATTAGAGAGTTGCGTGGTTTCCTAGGATTAACTGGTTACTATAGAAAATTTGTACTAAATTATGCCTCTATAGCAAAACCACTCACTAAACTATTGCAAGGCCATAATGGAATGGTATCTAAACATATGTCCAAAAAAATAGAAATTACTTTAGATGAGGAAAGCACTTCAGCTTTTGACAATTTAAAATCCCATTTAACTACACAGGTTGAACTAACTCAACCAGATTATTCAAAAAAGTTTGTCTTAACCACAGACGCGTCCAATGTAGCAATTGGTGCTGTTCTTTCACAAGATAACAAACCAATCACTTTTATTTCGAAAACTCTCAATAAAACTGAGCAAAACTATGCCACTAACGAGAGGGAACTTTATGCCATAGTTTGGGCATTAAAAAATCTTCGTAACTACTTATATGGGGTAGTTAATTTGGAAATCGTTACCGACCACCAACCACTTTCTTTCGCAGTTTCTGCGCGGAATCCCAATTCCAAAATGAAAAGGTGGCACGCATTTATCGAGGAGTATTCTCCGAAGATATTATACAAGCCAGGTAAAACTAATGTTGTCGCAGATGCTTTGTCCAGGTTACAAATGAACAACATCACTGACCAAAATCACATTTCAGGTAGTTCGTCCGACAGCGGAACTGTCCATTCTGCCGAGAGTAGTTATGAGGAAATCATATCAGAAACTAACAAGCCTTTAAATCAGTTCAAGCAACAACTGCTTATTTCAAAAAACAAGTTTACCATTCATGAAAAAGTTAACAATTTTGATAAAACAAGACACATTATAGAATACGACACTGTGGACAATTTAGTAACCATATTAAAGGAATTCTTACAACCAAACATCGTTACAGGAATTCATTGTACCCCCGAGGACTTATATGAAATCCAAACTAAACTTAAAAATACATTTACCAATAAGTTTTTATATACTAAAAAGTTTTTATCCGATGTCATAAATAGGGATGACCAACAAATAATAATAGAAGAAACCCATGCTAGAGCTCATAGAGGTACCGACGAAAACTTAAAGCAGATTTTAAGATATTATTACTGGCCTAAATTATATGAAAAGCTCAAAGAACACATTCGTAATTGTAAAGTTTGTAATGAAAATAAATACAATAGACATTCGAAACAAATTCCAATTTCAAAAGCCCCAATTCCAGAAAGAGAAGGCGAACAATTACATATCGACATTTTCTATGCCCAAAAACTAATTTTTTTAACTTGTATTGATGCTTACTCTAAGTATTTAATAGTTAAGGAAATTCAAAATAAATACAATATGGAATTTAAAATTCTTGAACTAATTCAACCATTTCCTTTTGCCAAGTCCATAATGATGGACAATGAGCCTAGTTTCTCTTCCGCCCAATTCAAATCAGCAATAGAGCGTGCTGGCTTAACCATTTTTTATGCAGATCCCAGACATAGTCTCACCAATGGCCAAGTAGAAAGAGTACACTCAACATTAATTGAAATTTCACGCTGTATTCAGGAAGAATACAATCTTCTAGACCATAAAGAAATAGTTTATCGCGCTGTCAGAGAATATAATAACACCATACAATCTTCCACACAGAATAAACCCAATGACATTATGTTTAACAAAATTGATCACACCTACTTACCCAACAAATTGAAAACACTTCAAACGAAAATGTTAGAATACCACAATCAAAACAGGACACCAAAAAATTATGAAGTAGGAGACATAATTTATGAAAAGAAGCATGGGGAAAGAAATAATCTACAACCTAGATATAAAAAACAAACAGTAAAGGAAGATTTAGTAAACAAGGTTATCATAAATAACAAGAATCGAATAATTCATAAAGATAACATTAAGTTTTAATCAAATTTTGCATTTTTTTATTTTGTTTTTAGCATGAACATTTTATATATATTACTTACCCCAATATTACTGGGTTCAACAATTTCTAATATTATAAACTACTCGAACGAGGAATATGTCTTACTTGAAGACGCAGACAACATATTTTTATATGAAACTTATGGAGAACTTTTCCACGTTACTAACTTAAGTTTTTATAAATATATTATCGAAGAAGAGTTAAAGTACGTAAAGGATAGAAACATCAGTGTAGATTGGGATTTTTATTTGAATTTAAAATTAGCCAGTTCCCTTTTTTCTCAACTTGCGCCACATAAAATAATTAAACGAGGTATTAATGAACTAGGCACCATTTTTAAATGGATAACTGGTACGCCAGATCACAATGACTTAACACAATTCTGGTACGCCAGATCACAATGACTTAACAATTCACAATCACAATTCAAAACAAAATCAATGACTTGGTCGAAAACAACAATAAACAAAACCAAATCAATTCTGCAATTTTTAAGGAAATTCAAAAAGTAACCAATTTACTAGAAAACTTAAATTTAAATGAAGTATTTGCTATTAAAAAACAGAGATTAAAATTATTGTCACTCGACTTACAAAATCTGCGAGACGCAATATCATTCTCAAAAGCTAATATTTTATATTCAAAAATCCTAAACAACCACGATGTGGCAGATATATTTAAAATATAACATAACTATAATAGACCTAATGGATGTTTCTTTTTTTCAATTATATCGCACAAAGGTTTAATTATATATTACATAAAATATCCCATTGTAAAACATAGTTGTAAGTTTTTTCACGCAAAAGCCATATCTCAAGCAAACGGCAAATTAATTATAGACGACAAAGTCGCTAAATGCAACGACACTTATTACCCAATAAAAACTTTCAAAAAAGAATTATACAATAATTTTGGTCAAATTCAAGAAAAAGACAATTGCTTTGTAGATATGCTTAATAAAAAATATGCAGTTTGCAAGAAAATCAAAGAAAGAAACAAACCTGTAGAAATTATTACAGACAGTGCTATTCTAGTATCCGGTTCAAACTATATCAACCATACATTTGTTACAGGCATTTATGTAGTTACTTTTCAATTTATTGTTGATATCAATAATATAACTTATACCAATAATAAACAAAAACTGTTAAACTATATCGAAAACAATAGATTTAAAAATTACCTGATAACAGAATATTTACAAAGCAACAATTCCGAACTTAAATTTCAAAATACAAATATATTATCACAAATTATTATACCACTTAAGCATAATCATTTTGAAACAACATTTGTAATAATTTTAATCATGCTTGTATTTTGTATGTCAAAGCTTCTTAAGTACCTTTTCCCCAATTTATTTTTGAACATCTTTAACTTCATAAAAACTAAATATTCTTTAGTTACTAAACGTAACACTATTCAAAAATCAGAAGTTGACCCTGACACTTTAAAATCATTAAGCGATAAAGTGGACCAATTATCAGAAACCCTTTAGAATCGGGGACGATTCATTTTAAGAAAGGGTGGAGTTATCACCCTCAGTTACTTAGCGTTCCTTATGTAAATTGTAAACAACTTTTCATAGTCTTTTCGGACTCTTGACGATTCATTCTCAGCTCCTCATATTTCGCTATTTTAAACAATTTCCATTGAGTCACGAGTAACTCTTCTTGGAATTAATAAACCACCCACGCAGCTTAAAAAAGCCTAGCGCGCAAAACACTCAATGTTTATTTGTAAACAAATCCTCCTTGAGAACAATAAGCCTAGCGCGCAAAACACCCAATGCTTATTTGTAAACAAATCCTCCTTCGTCCAAACAGCATCACGAGCTTTAAGCTTTAGCTTGATCAGCAGAAGCTTTGACATCTTCAAAGGCTACTTTGGCCTCAGAACAATATTGTAACTTTAGTCTTAATTTTGTACACAGAAGAAACGGAGTTGTTCTCCACAAATAAAATATATTTTTTTCAAACTACTAAAAACGGTTTGATTAATTTACATACATATGTATGTATATATTTCTTTTCTTTTCTTTACTTGTATATACATACATACGTATACATGTATGCACAATTTATATTATAACTTCTTTGTTCGCTTACTTTTTGATTATTTTACTCGTGGTTCCCTCCTTCCAATGGATGTGAAGTACGAGCCGGCTGCGCCAGTTACCAAATTGCCTTAGGTTGAGACGGTGGGAGGCATACGATGTGCATCCTTATACATATCTATGTACATATGAATCTTTTCTTATTTTTAAATGTATTGATGATTTTTTTATGCAGGATAATTAAAACGATCGACTGTTCAAGTAGATGGTACAACTCAGAATGACAAAGCTTTATTAAAAATATAATTATGTATGCTTCTATGCTAGAGCTTTTTATCCTGTTACTCGATGGTCACAGAGTAGAGATCGAAACCTTATTCGATATTTATGTATGTCACTATTGATAATCGTCGGTGCTTATGATCCCGTTCCTTGATATGCATAGAGTAGAGACGAGTTCGTGATGAAAGACAAGGTTGTCGCTGTTATGGTAACTCACGCACTTGGCAGTTTTTTGAAGCGTTGTACTGAGCACACGATGGCTTATAGGTGTCAGCTTTGCCGCAACCGTAACAGAATACTCGGCGTTCCGATATGCAATCTTGATAGCGATTACCTGCTTTACCGCAATTCCAACAGGACAAGTTGACTGCGGCCAATTCCGGTTCTTGTTCTTCCGAATCAACTTCTGTTGACACCTCAACCTCATGCACTAGACGACGGGGTGTTGGTTGGGGTTTTCGTACCACGGGCCTGAGCGTTTGGAAGAATGATTCCCTTGTACGGATAATACGTCGAAGCTGGGCCATAGAACTTATATCCTGATATAACAGCTCGTGCTGTATTTCAGGCAAGAGATTGGAGCGTATCGACTCCAATAGTGAAGTTTCGGCTAACGGCACTGATAATTTATCCGATAACAACACAAAGCTTTCATAAAATTCGTCAAAGGATTCGCCTTCTCTTTGCTTCCTTCGATGAATTTCAGCGCGAATGCTCACGTCGGTTCGTTCTTCTCTAAACTGTGTACGCACAGCATCACAAAGGCCGTTCCACGTGACGGTATGCACACTTTTGTGATACCGCCAATACCAATCGCTTGCACTGCCTTCCAACAAAGTATTTATATTGCTAGTTAGGATGGCAAAGTTACTCTCCAAGGACTGGTGTGTTAAGGCTTCTACATGATATAGAAAATCCTCCACACCCATACGAGATCGGCCTCAGAATTTAAGCTTCCAATTCCTCATATTTTGGCTGACTCTATCAAGGCGAATTACTGAGTCTGTAGGCGAGCATCTTGGTTTAGTTACAGGACTTCTGGGGACTTGCGAAGGCATATTATGCGCTGACATATTTATTAATGGAGGCGAAGCTGGGGATGCAACCCGAAGATTGGTGGAAAAGGCTGTTATCATGCCTTGGATGCTTTGCTGAAGGGCTAACATGATTTCAGTTTTTCTAGCAGCAGAAGCATTAATGGCATCGACTATCGTCTGCTGTGACTCACTAGATGGAGCATCAGCTCGAACATTGGCTTCTGAAGCCAGGTTTGCGCTTTCGGCGCTTTCTTGTAGCTTCCGGTAGACTTTGCGTTGACTGGCTTAAGTCTGTATTTACCGTTAGGTTCAATAAGGAACACTGCAATGTTGATCGACAAACTGGACACCACTCGCGATTGGTGACTTTCGTATAAAAACAAACCCAATGAAAGGTGTGTTTGCAGCTTGTCGATAATAATTGGGCGGTATGTTCTATTTCTTTTAAGCAAATATAACATGTCACCTCAACATCTATGTTTTCTGAGCTTCGACTCATAAACATAATAATAACATTAACTCAAAATTTTATCAAGTCTGTATCAATCAAAATAACCTAAAAACGAGAGCAACAGTCGTGCAAAACGCGACAGTGGGATACCCTTCGACCTATGTTCCAGTGTAGTTTAATTTGTTGAATTCATACACATGCTATGAAAATAATCCCGACAGATAGCGCTCGCGCTTCGCGCTCGCCCGCCTCCCTTGTTAGCTAACAAAAGCACTTGGTTTTATGCTCATACTTTCTTAAATAACTTCTGTGATTATCGTCCGATCGGATTGTAATTAGGAGACTACGTAGATATTTCATTCAGCTTAGTATATGTTAAAGTCGGAAAGTTGTATCTTTTATACAGCGCTTACAAATTGAGTTCAAAAATTAAATTATTGATTTGTGGGGGCGGTGGGCGTGGCACCTAACATTTGAAATAAACTTGATCTGCGCCGAGTACATAGGAACCTACATTAAAAATTTGGTGTCTCTAGCATTTATAATAGCTGTGATCTGTGTGTTCATCTGGTCAGACGGACATCCGGACAGACAGACAGACATTTGCACAAAGTTAGTATACCCTTTTTTGACCATTTATAATGGTCGAAGGGTATAAATAGAATCATAACCATAAAAAAGAAAATCAAAAATTAAATCGATAACACAAGCCTACAAAATAAAAAAAGTTTCATGATCTGGGTAAGCGGCATATGCAGTTATATGTATTTTGGATCGCTGAATCACACAGATCTTAGAATAATAAAATAAAATAAGAAATAATAATTAAATGAAAATTCGCACCCGCATCAACCGGGATTTGAACACACGCACTCTCTCGCAGCCGTCCGCCACTCTAACCACTCGGTCATTGCCTCACTCCTTGGCCCATCGGCAAAGCTGCATTGTGAACCAATTCTGTTACCATACAATGCAAATAAAAAGTTTAATAAAATGCTGTGTCTGACGCTAGATTTGAACTTCGGTATGCTTGCGTAAATTAGGTATGCTTAGGTATTGTCGTGGAGCCGCCGCGAATATCCGGGGAATGCCTTTTAACAAGCTCTAGCCGTCTTTGCCTGGCACAGAGTAAGCTTTATTGTGCGGCGCACAGTTATCGATAAGTGTTGAGCGTTGTTTTATTCTTAAGGAAAATACAATTAATTAGTTTAAGTCTAAACATATTCTCTTAACATACCGCAGTTTCTTGCCTGGATATCGCAGACGCACTAATATCTTGCGCCATTATTAAGGACGATCTAGCTGAATTAGTGTGACCGAATTTCGATACAGTAAAAATGACATACAATAAAATACTAGATACGACATTCAAACAAATTAACATTAACTATCGATAACCAGCTGATCCGTTCCGCGACATCCCCTCCCCCGTGAAGCGACAGCATTCACCACATCTAAAACTGCTAACTTCGAAGCGGGACGCATTATCAGCTTTGTTTGATCGCTAGTCCTCACTGCCGCGCGTCGTGGCACTCCATCCTCTCCAGTGAACACTTCCTCTATGACTCCTCTTTTCCACTCCCTGCGTGGTATGGCCGGATCACAGATGAACACCAGATCTCCAATGCGCATCGGTTCGGCGCGCTGGCACTATTTCTCCCTGCGGACGAGAGTGGGCAGGTACTCATGTACCCATTGCTTCCAGAATCTGTCCCGCATCATCCTCGCAAGGCGCCACTGTTTCCGTATGGTGCATCTCGCATAAGTCGTCCCATCATCTCCGGGAAGATTCGGAAGGTCAGATGTTCCCTTTAACAAATCGTTCGGCATCAGCGGAGCCTTCTTATCCACCGTAATCGGCAGATGCGTGAGAGGGCGAGAGTTCACTATGTTCTCCGCCTCGATTAACAAATTCTCGAGCACATGCTCTCTGGGCGCGAGCTCCTTCATTGTGTGCGCCAGCACCTTCTTCACGCACTGGACCATTCTTTCCTAGACCCCACCCTCGGCTGGGTTCGCCGGACAGTTAAATATCCACTCTATTCCTTTGGACGACAGCTCGGTCTGAATCCTCGCTGGCTCGAACACTTTGCCGAACTTCTTAGCTTCTCGATCTGCTCCCACGAAGTTCTTTCCATTGTCGCTCCTTATTCTAACCACCGGTCCACGGCGGCACATGAAGTTCCTTATTGCGATGATGCATGAATCCGTCGATAAGTCATGGGCCATCTGCAAGTGGATGGCTCTCGTTGTTAAGCAGGTGCCACCCACCTCTTCTCTGTACGATGGGCGATGGAAACGTACAGTGGTCCAAAATAATCCAGGCCAGTATACTTAAAGGGCCATCCATTTGCCTCAAGCCGATCTTCTGGCAAAGGACCCATCTCGGGTTGCGTAGGTCGCGCCTTGCGCAACTTGCATATGTTACAGTTTGCTACTATCTTCCGTAGCAGCCTTCTCATATTTGTGATCCAGAACTTTCGGCGGATCTCGCCGATGGTGGCCTCCAAGTTTTGATGACACATCCTTTCGTGATGTTTATGAACGATCATCTCCGCCAGTGCGTTTTTATGGGACAGTATGATTGGACGGCGAGCACCGTATGGCACGCATGTCGCAGCGTCAATCCTCCCACTTACACGCATAATCCCGTCTTCGTCGAAGTACGGCGAAAGTCCCGACAATTGACTGCTCTTGTTGACAGTCCTTCCATGAACCTCCTCGGCGAACGCTTAACTTTGTGCTTGCCGTATCAATGCGCGCTCTGCGTCGGCACATTCAACCGATGTGAGTCCGTGCTCCTCTCGTTCATGGCGTCGCCCGCGACACCGTCGAATAAACCTTAGGACCCACGCTGTTGTCCTGACCAACCGATTGAAACTCGAGAAACGTTCTAGAGAGACGAACGGCGTGTTCGTCATGACTAATGCAAACTCGCATGGCATCGCTTCTTCCTCGGCGGCTTGTGCAGCGCATACGTTACTCGAAGACGATTTTGGCCAATTTTCCTCAGGTTCCCCAGAAGTGATGGCGGTCCGCTTAACCACCGCGAACCTTGACTTATGTCCACGCGGCGTTGCGACCTAGTTGCGTCATCTGCCACGTTTTCGGCAGATGGTAGCCATCTCCATTGGGACGCCTCCGTGGACTCTAAGATTTCGGCCACTCGGTTTCCAACAAATTGCTTATATCTCCTGTGGCTGCTGCTGATCCAATGCAGCACAGTTTTAGAGTCAGTCCAAAGTACGCAGCTGCTGATCGCTACACCGTGATCCTGTTTAACGGTGTCCATCAATCTCGTACCCAGTACAGCTGCTTGAAGTTCCAGTCGTGGGATCGACATCGTCCTCATGGGAGCACATTTCGTTTTGGAACATACAAAATGTGCCTGCACATCCTCGTTTGCGTATGTGGCCCGCCAATAAGCCGCCGCAGCGAACGCTGATTGGCTGGAATCCACGAAGACGTGCAGCTGCAGTGTCCGCACACGTCCAGTGCCGAAATAGTAGCGAGGACAACGGAATCCTTCAATATGTCTCATCTAAATGCTGCGGCCAACTCGTGTGGTAGCGGCTCATCCCACTTGACTCCTCTCCGCCAAATTTCTCTCATTAACAGTTTGGCGGTCACCATGTAGCAGCTCAAGAATCCGATCGGGTCAAATGACGAGGCTTAGAAATTCCCTCTTAGTAGGAGCGCGTTTCCCATTCATCACGCTGCTGGGCACTCGATGGTACTTGATGCTGAACTTGAAGTCATCTGTAGCCGGCTGTCAGTACATGCCCAGTACCTTCTCCTCAGATTCGGTCCATTTAACGTTCATGTTGGATCCTTGTGGGTTCAAAGCCTTGACCACATCTGCCGAACTGGAGGAGACGGCTTCATCCTCGCTCATGAAGCTGTCCACGTAGTCATCCACGTAGTGGTAATCGTTGATCGCTTGAACCGCTCGCGGATCTGTGCTCCTGTACTGCGAAGCGTTAACGATCTTCACGTAATCCGCCGCACAAGGAGAACACGCTGCTCCGAACGTCATCACCTGCATCTCGTATGTGTCCCGGTCCCGTCGATCATTTCCATTTCTCCACAGGAACCTCTGGGCGCATCTATCCTCCGGCTGCATCAATACTTGATGAAACATCTCCTTGATGTCAGCGCAGACGCCCACTGCCCCTTCTCGGAAATGGAAGAGCACGGCTGCTAAAGGCTTATAGCGCTGAGGGCCTTTCATGAGTGCTGAGTTTAGTGACACGTCGTTCACCTTGGCTGCTGCATCGAAGAGCAGACGGATTTTCCCAGGCTTGTTTGGGTTCTGCACTCCGAAATGCGGCAGGTACCATACCTTACCGCTGCTGGTTCGGGTGACATCCTGCGGCTCCAGTCGTCGTGCATATCCTTTTCTGATGTAGTCATCCATAATTCTGTTGTAGGCCTGCGCGAAAACCACGTCGCGCTTCATTTTCCTTTCTATGTTGACGAGTGGCTTGAGTGCCATGTTATAGCTGTCTGGCAATTTCACCTCGTCGTCTTTCCATAGCAACCCAGTCTGGTAACGGTGGTCGACTCGCTTAGTCGTGTCCTCCAGGATCCTTAAGGCTCGTGCATCATCACCAGCTGCGACTGGCGGTGCTGATTTTACTCCGAAATTCTCGATTTCGAAGTAATCACTGAACATCTTCTCGAGCGAATTATCCTGCGTTACTGTCAAATGGAACGATCTCCGAATCGATACGTTGCCATTTCCTTTTACTGGTCCGTACACCACCCATCCAAGTTTGGTGGCGGCTGCATATGGTCCTCCTGCACCGGAGCTTCTCGTCTTTAGTGGTATACCTAGGTGCGCGTGATCCAGACCGATCAAAATCCTTGTCACTGCATTCCAGTACGGCTGCATTGGTTGGCGCGCGTTTGCCTTCGATGCCTTGATGTCCTCTCGTCGCAAGCTTTGCATCGGAAGGTTTAAATTTGATACACCGTACACATTCCGTAGCACGTGGCGGTTTGATTTGCCCGTTCCGCTGATCTGCAGGCTGACCACCGTTGCGTGCTCTCTGGCGGATTTGCCGCCAAACCACTGCACGTTAAGCTGTCGATGTTCGCCTTACAGCTCCAAGCTCCGGATGAGATCGTCGTCAATAAGCGTGACGGATGATCCTTCATCAAGCAGTGCGTAGGTCTCAACTTGTTTGTTGTTGCTGTACAGTGTCACGGGTAATATCCGGAAAAGCAGATGACACCCTTCCGAGGCGACGCAGCTCAGATTCCGGTGCGGCGATCCTTTGCCGACCTCATTGCGTCCTTCATCTTGCCTGCCTGGCGCCGACGTAAAAGGATTACGGCGTCGCTGACTGCTGTCCCTTTGCAGCTCCCGATCGTTACTGCTGCTACTCCATTCCTCCCTCACGTGGCCACTGTTCAACTGTGGTGACCTGGGATTCCCGTTTCCGTCGTACAGCAGGTAGTGGTGTCTCCTTTGGCATCCATGACACTGCATTTGCTGCCTTTCCTGCAGAACCGGGCCATGTGTACAGCCTCCAGGCACGAGAAGCAAATCCTCAGCTTTCTTAACAACTCGTTTCGCGCTGCCGGGTACACATGGAGAAACTCCTCGCATTCCTTGATAGCATGCTGCCCCTGACATAGTGGGCAGCCTTTGGGACAGTCTGTGCGCTGTTCATTCTGATGACTGGTGCTTGCGTGCAGTAATCGTCGCTTTTGCTCCTTGTTCCCAACGTCTGTGATGCCGTTTGCAGTTGATTGAAGAAACGCAGCAAGATTGTTCACTTTTGTAGCACGATCTTGGCGATGTTCTGTTCCGATATGGTCGGCACATCGCGCACGCTCTCTATTTGGCTTCGGATCAGTTGTTCGGGGCGTCCATAGTGGAATCGCAGCTGCTCCATAACGGCTTGCACGTTGTTCGGATGTATGAGCAGCGCCCTTACTGCCTCTCGAGCCTCTCCTTTCAAGGCCTTCACTAGCCTTTGATTGTTCTCCAGGGCTGTGCACTGCTATGCCGCTGTTGTCTCCATGTAGGTGCACTGGAATAAGGGCCATTCCTCTGGCTGACCATCAAAATCCGGAAGATTAAGCAGTCTGCGTGGTGTCCATCCATTTGGTAGACTCGCCGATGCTGTTCCATAATATCCAGCAGCAGGCGCAGTTACCATAAAGCTGCGTTGTGGCTCCTGAAGTGCATGAGCATATCCTGGCTATGGCTGCACTGTGGCCGAAACGCAGTACGATGGTGATGGACTTGCAGTTGTACAGTAGCTGGTGACATGTTGCCCAATTGCAAAATGGCTGCCTTGCATTGGCGCCAAGTTTCTACTCAAATATGGCGGCAAGTTTCCACTCAAGTATGGCGGCAAGTTTCCACTCAACTGTGGCGGCAAGTTTCCATGTAAAGATGGCGTCACTTCTAATTCCCGTTGCATATTTGCACTTAATGCTTCCGTTGCTGCGCGTGTGACTGGCAGCGTTTCACTCAAACATCCACTCGTGCCTAACGGTGTATTCGCCGTACCGCTCACTCTGTTGCCGCTTAATCCGTTTTCTGTAGGATTCCTTCCGGCTTCTGCTTGCGCTCCGATTGCCCTGGCCTTGGTCAACTCCTTTTCCAAGGTGGCGATCCTTTCTAGTAGAGTCGCTACCTTCACAGTCACGGAACTGGTATCCTGCCCTGTCCTTGCAGGCTGCGGAGTACCATTCGGATTCCTACCGACAGTTCCGTTTTCCTTTGAAGTTTGTGGCCGCTGCTGATCACAAGTCGCACTCGTAAAGCTGGCTGGAGTGCCCGTTGGCGTGATCGTCGTTGCGGTAGAAGCACTCCATTGAAGCAATCGAGGGCTGCGTCGGGGCGAATGGGACGTTGGCATCTCGCAGAGTGCGTACAAAGATGCGAATAAAAGATGTCGTGGAGCCGCCGCGAATATCTGGTGAATGCCTTTTAACAAGCTCTAGCCGTCTTTGCCTGGCACAGAGTAAGCTTTATTGTGCGGCGCACAGTTATCGATGAGTGTTGAGCGTTGTTTTAGATGTGGTGAATGCTGTCGCTTCACGGTGGAGGGGATGCACAGGCAAATACGGCTAGAGCTTGTTAAAAGGCTAGAGCTTGTTCAAAGTGAGTTTAATTCGTATCATATCTCACTTATTTATAGTCCGATTTAAATTTTCACATAAGTCCCGTTGCAAGGTATTTGTCATGTAACATATACAACTTTGGTTGTTGAGTTAATATTGTACTTTTTAAATAGTTATTACTGATTTTCAGAGGCGGGAAGGGGCGTTTTCGAGATCCAGGTGTTCATACAGACAGACAGACGGACAGACAGACATGGCTCAATCGACTCGGCTACTGATACTGATTCATAATATATATAGTTTATGAGGTCGGAGATGCCTCCTTCTGCCTGTTACGCACATTTCCGTTCCGACAAACACAATAGACCATGAATTTTTTTAAAATCCATGGCCTTACAATTCCAGGACTCACGATTAACTTCTGTGAGAAACGTATGTACTTTCTTACTTTTGGTTAACGTGGTCGGCTGACTTACGGATAAAAGACAATGAGTAAGGATGGACGAAAAGACTTGCAAAAAACTGGAGCATTTGATATTAAATATCAGAAATATTAGTATTATCAGTAAGCGGGCAAACCATTAGGTAAATAAATAATTTAGTTCGACCTTTAGTAAGAATCCATCTACTTACTATAAATAACCTGCGCACTTGATTGCATACAAACGATAGCAATAAACGATAGATAGGGGAAAATAGAAGGAAAAAGGAAGGATTCAGGAATCACAAAGGGAATCTGAATAGCCATGGAAGCGATATAATACTCTCGAACAGAATCACTTATCCAAAATAACTATTCAGACAACTTCATTGTGATAAATTCGGCTTAGTGGTTAGTCATAGCCATATACTCTTTGCAGAACTAAATCCAACTAACCCTCCCAACTAACGGTCACTCCATGCAGTTACGGACAATCGAGACTTAACAATATTTTGAATGGTGGAGAGTCATAGGTATATACTCTCTACCAGGACAATATTCAACAAATCAAAAATGTATCACTCATCGTCTGTGTGTTATTCAACAGGGTGTCTCAACCGTACCTATTATGAAAACAAATCCACCGTTGATACAAACACAGATTCACAACACAGGGAAACTTGTTATCGTACATTCGTCGCACATGTCAAGAGATGGTATTTGACTTTTATTTTTACTTGATTCGGAACCTGCCGGATCGAGACCCCACACGTTTGGGCGCCATTTTATTTATTTTTATTATTAATATGTAGCATACAACGAATCGAAATTCCTTGTAGTACTGTTGAGCGGATGTTAGGGTATTGTTGGGTAGCTAGCACGCGCTGGTATCCGCCTCAGATGTGTCGGCAATGGGGGGGGTTAAAACGAAAACCGCAACAACGGTGCTCACGACAATATAAATACAAATAAAAGAAATTCGCGTGCTATATCATCAGACAACTAAGTACGATCCGAAGAACAAAAAGGGAAAAAAGAGACAGGTCAGTCCAAAAACCAGTAAGAAAAGCAACAGTCGCGCAGCACGCGACAGTGGGATACCCTTCGACCTATGTTCCCATGTAGTTTAATTTGTTAAATTCATACACATATGCATATGGACAAGCTTTACAAATATTGCCGACAGATGGCGCTCGCCCGCCGTTCTTGTTAGCTGGCAGAAGCATTTGGTTTTATGCTCATACTTTCTTAAATAACTTCTGTGATTATTGTCCGATCGGATTGCAATTTGGAGAATACGTATGTTAAAGTCAGAAAATTGTATCTTTTATACAGCGCTTACAAATTGAGTTAAAAAATTAAATTTTTGATTTACGGGGGCGGTGGGCGTGGCACCTAACATTTGAAATAAACTTGATCAGCTTATAGTACACAGGAGTCTTCCTGCAAAATTTGGTAACTCTAGCTTTTATAATAGCTGAGAAATGTGCGTTCACACAGACAGACGGACAGACGGACAGACATGGCTCAATCGACTCGGCTTGTGATCCTGAGCAAGAATATATATACTTTATGGGGTCTCTGACGCCTCCTTCTGCCTGTTACATACATTTGCACAAAGTTAGTATACCCTTAAGGCAGCCTTTTTGGCTTCCTCTAATATTTGGAGCGGCCATATCCCCACCATTCCATGATCGCCGGGTGCAACATTGTACTCGGTGATCCCTTGTGGCTACCTAACGTTTAATACATTTTATCACTTCCGTCGCCCATGACTCCCGGAAACAATTGAGATTTAGTTAGAATGCATTATAAATTTTATTGCTTAATACTAAAACTCCTATTTAGACTAAAATGCATTATTATTTTCTTTTTTTATTTAACTATCCAAGTTGTACCATTTCTTATTTATTCTCTTATTAAGATCTTGAAGATCAATATTCATTATTGATTTCCGTAATTATTTTATTCACTAATATTTTTAATTTAAATAAGGAATCTAAAGGAAGTGCTATATCCTTTTATATAAACAAATTTGATCTATAGGTAGGTGTATGTAAATTGAAATGCAAGTGGCTGCAATAAATAATAATGGGTTAATTCATGTATATAAATGGTTTCGTCGAACACATTAGCAACCTTTTATTTTAAGAGAAATTTAAAATAAAACGAGAGCAACAGTCACGCAAAACGCGACAGTGGGATACCTTTCGACCTATGATCCCGTGTAGTATAATTTGTTAAATTCATACACATATGCATATGGACATGCTTTGAAATTAATCCCGACAGATGGCGCTCTCGCCCGTCTCCCTTGTTTCTTAAATAACTTCTGTGTTTATTATTCGATCGGATTGTAATTTGGACACTACGTAGATATTTCATTCAGCTTAGAATATGTTAAAGTCAGAAAATTGTATCTTTTATACAGCGCTTACAAATTAAGTTCAAAAATTAAATTATTGATTTGTGGGAGCGGTGGGCGTGGCACCTAACATTTGAAATAAACGCGCAAAACGCGACAGTGGGATACCCTTCGACCTATGTTCCCGTGTAGTTTAATTTCTTAAATTCATACACATATGCATATGCACATGCTTTAAAATTAAGCCCGATAGATGGCGCTCGAGCTTCGCGCTCGGCCGCCGCCCTTGTTAGCTGACAGAAGCACTTTGTTTTATGCTCATACTTTCTTAAATAACTTCTGTGTTTATTGTTCGATTGGATTGTGATTTGGACACTACGTAGATATTTCATTCAGCTTAGTATATGTTAGTCAGAAAGTTGTATCTTATATACAACGCTTACAAATTAAGTTCAAAACTTAAATTATTGATTTGTGGGGGCGGTGGGCGTGGCACCTAACATTTGAAATAAACTTGATCTACTTATAGTACACAGGACTCTTCCTGCCAATTTGGTAACTCTAGGTTTTATAATAGCTGAGATCTGTGCGTTCACACAGACAGACAGACATACATGGCTCAATCGACTCGGCTTGTGATCCTGAGCAAGAATATATATACTTTATTTGGTCTCCCACGCCTCCTTATGCCTGTTACATACATTTGCACAAAGTTAGTATAAAAAAGTGTTTAAGGGTCGGTGTGGCAATTATGTTTTTGAATTCATATGGTGATAATTACCTAATGTATACCAACTGACATTTAAAGCCACGATATTTTTTAAAAATTATTAAGAAACCAAAAGGGAGTACTTAATCAATGGAAAGACCAAAATTATAAATTTTCCACACCACAAGCATTTCTATTATCTATCACCTTTTCAAACTAGCCTAAAAGTAAACTTAAAAAAAAAAGAGTTTAACAAATTTGTAGCATTGCGCCACCTTCTCTTTTAACTATTTTTACGCAAATTAATCTTTAAGAAACACTTATAATTACGGTATTTGTTTTCTTTTAGTATTTTTCAGATTTCATTTACAAAACTTATCGATATCAATTACATTCTAAAGCAGAAGCATAGTTGCATTGCTCTGTTAACAAAACATATGTTTCTAGGAAATTTAACATAACAATTTAAATTCAATAAGTAAACGTCTCATTTCTAACCATACCGGCCCCCCTGAACTCCGTGTTTAGTCAATTGGGAGCGGTGCAATCTTTGTAATAGACCGCTTATATATTCCATGTGCCGTCTTTATCGTTACAACTCTGATCTTGTGGTCGGTTCCTGGATGAACCTCAATGATGCGCCCCAGTAGACATTTGGATGGAGGTAAATTGGGCTCGTTTAGAACCACAAGTGTATCCACGCATAGATTGGGGGTTTTCAATTGCCATTTGTTGCGCTCCTGCAAACTCGTCATGCCAGCGCTTCCAGAATCCCTGTACAATAGCCTGAAGCGGAGTCCAACGCTGTAATCTATTAATCTATGCTTGTGTTCAAAAGCCAATGACGGTTCTGGCAAAGCTGTGTACGGTTGTCCCATTAGAAAGTGTGCTGGTGTCAGTGGATCAAGACTGTCATCACCAGATTGTGACAAAGGCCGTGAATTCAGAAGAGTTTCGATTTGTGTCAATACGGTACACAACTCTTCAAAGGTGAGAGCGGCTGCTCCTACTACTCGGCGCAAATGAAGTTTAATTGAACGCACGCCCGATTCCTACAACCCACCAAAATGTGGTGCGGACGGGGGAATGAAATGCCAACTGTAGTAGGCTAGGGTATGTAGATAGTATGCACACACATTGTTAGTAGTTTGTTATATCAACATTGTATATAAGTTTGTTGTATCAACACTGTATATAAACATTATGCTTAACTTGTTCGTTTTGTCTGTTTCGCAACATCGGCTCTCTAACAACATGCGAAGAGGCAGATCGCAAACGAAGAGATAGTCAGTCAAAGGCTTACGCTAATAACGACAAGAGTGAATAAATTAAGACAGAAACCGAGTTGTGCGTTTGCGTTTTACATATATATTATACCCCTACAATATCAGAAGTGGGCCGATCACGACCAAATTAAAATAAAAACAAAATGACAAACATTTGAAAATGAATATATAAACAGTGCATCAAGGGCGCAATTAAAACGGTTATTCAGCTTGTTAAAGGAGCCAACCACAGGAACATAGAGAGAATTGATTTTGCGTTTAAATAAATTAACAAACGAAAAGCGAAATCAATTGATATTATTTTCAAAAGACGATTGCGAAAATTTCAACGAAGGCAACGGTAATAGTTTCCAAGAAGGCAACATTAATAACGGACAAGACGGAGAACAAAAAGACAACGAGAGTGGCAGCGAAGCTGGAGAGAGCAACGAAGACGGCGATGAGAACAGTACCGAGCGGAACAACAAAAGTAACGGCGAAAAGAGCGTCAGAAGCGGAGTGCGCAACAACAACTGCAGCAACGGGAATAGCGACAAAGACGGCGACGAGGAAGGCAACAAAGACGGTGACGAGCTGGACAACCAAGACGGTGACAGAGAGGGGCATTGCAGTCGGCAATAGAAACGACGAAACTGGAATGAATGATGAAATTGGCGGCGCTGGCAACAATAAGGTGATTGTTGGGGCTCCTCATTGAAGGCATTCCAAATCAAATGCTACGTAACCAAGCTCGTATACAATGCTTTGCAGATGTTCGGCACATAATGCGAGCATTTGCGGAAGTGAAGCTACGAAGAAGATAAAAATGCGGCGTCGGTGGAAAAGAATAGCAGCACACTCTCGCGCTGTTTCAATTGCAACTCGAAGGGGCACTGGGCCAAGGAGTGCAAGAAGCCAAAGCGCGAAAAAGGATCGTGTTATGCCTGTAGTGAGATGGGGCACTTTGTAGCAACGTGCCTGAAAAACAAGAGTGGAGAGGGCAACAATTATGTAAGATATTTTGAAATTAACTTCATGAACTATTCTAAGACAAAATTTATTACAGCATGCCTCATAGACACGGGAAGCCCAATTTCGTTCATCAAAATTAGTAAAGTACCAAAAGATGTTATTAAATTACCAGTTTTAAGTTCATTCTATGGATTAAATAATAGTTCCTTAAAAACATATGGAAAAATATTGTGTTACGTTATGAAAAATTTTGATAAAATACACTTTAATTTAATAATTGTCGCAAACGAGTCTATGAGTTATGATGTAGTTTTGGGAAGAGATTTTATGGAAGCATGCAATTTAAATTTGAATTTGGACACCTTGAAAATGATTACAGTGGATAAAATTGAAAGTTAAAATAAAAATAAAGCCGATAATAAGTTAGAAGAAGCAAAAATGTACAATAATAATAAAACAGTTAGCGATAGTGTTAGTCAGGGTAGTAGTGTAAAGCAAATGATTAGTGACAAGATAAGAAAAAGATTAGGAAAAGCTGCAAATTTTGAAATAAGCACAGTGGAGAGGGAATTGTTTGAAATTAATGTAATAGATGACTCAATTGATTACAAAATAGGTGACCAGATAGATCATAATGTGAGATGTCAATTTACTGAGTTGGTAGAAAATTTTTCTATTTTTTAAAGACGAGATAAAAAGTATTTCAAGAAAATGCTGCTGCGATTAACAAAGACGAAAGTTAGAATGATTTTATTTTATCTAATTAGAGATGGGCGTGCCTCTTCAATATGCACGATCGTTACAATGGTTATAATGTGGAATACATCGTTTTCTTCATATATCGATAACTTCAATTTAAATATAACATTCTTATAGACTTCATTTAATTTAATTTAATTAATCTAACGTATTTTGGCGCAAACAACTAAGATTAGAGGACTCGAAACCGTTTAGTTGTTCGCCGAGAAGATTAGCATATACCGAAAAAGAAAAGTTGCAGATTATTTTAGATGAGTATTTAGAAAACGGAATCATTAAACCGAGTGAATCAGAGTATGCATTTCCAATAGTGTTAGTAAAAAAGAAAACAGGAGATCTGAGGTTATGTGTTGATTACAGAAAACTCAATAAAACGATGGTTAAAGATAATTATCCTCTACCGTTGATTGATGATTTGTTGGCTAAGTTAGTAAATAAAACTATATTCTCGAAGTTAGATCTTAAGCATGGCTACTTTTATGTTTTTGTTGATAAGGAATCAATTAAATACACTTCGTTTATGACACCTTTAGGACAGTTTGAATTTTTAAGGATGCCAATGAGGTTGAAAAATGCACCGGCGGTTTTTCAGAGATTTATTAATAGAATTTTCGAAGATATGATAAGGCAGGATAAAGTTATTATATATATGGATGATATAATGATAGCTAGCAAAGGAATAAAGGAACATATGCAAGTACTTAGAGAAGTTTTTGACAGACTAACGAGGAACAAATTAGAGCTAAGAATGGACAAATGTGAGTTTCTGCAATCGAGTGTACAATATTTAGGATTTTTAAAAACAAGTAAGGGAATACAGGCCAATGACAAGAGAATAGAAGCAATTAGGGATTTTCCAGTATCAGATAAGGTGCATGGTGTCAGAAGCTTTTTGGGATTGTGTTCATATTTCAGAAGATTCATTAAGGGTTTTTCAACTATTGCAAAACCTTTATATGACTTATTGAAGAAAGACAAAGAATTTACGTTTGAGGAAAAAGAGTTAGAATGCTTTGAGACACTTAAGAAAAAGTTAGTGGAAGCTTCAGTGTTAGGTTTATATTATTATAAGGATGAAATAGAATTACATACAGATGCAAGTGCACAAGGTTTTGGTGCAGTATTATTCCAAAGGAAAGAGGATAAGAAATGGCACCCTATATTTTATTACTCAAAAGCCACGACGAAGGATGAGGCCAAATATCATAGTTTCGAACTGGAAACATTAGCCATCCTGCATGCATTAAGAAGATTTAGAATTTATGTACAGGGAAAGAGATTTAAAATTGTTACGCACTGCAACGCATTAACGTTAACGTTAAATAGTGTGGAATTAAACCCTCGGATTGCGAGATACTTTAGTTATTTGTCAAGCAAAAGATGATAAGTTGAAAGATATTAGGAAAAAGTTAGAGAAAACAGAAGATAAAATTTTTGAAATGAGAAATGGTGTATTTTATGGAAAGGCAAATGATGGAAGATTGTTGTTTTGTGTGCCAGAAGAAATGGAAGAGAAAATTTTATACAAATATCACAATGAATTAGGGCACTAAGGGAGAGATAAGGTTATTGATGCTATTGTTAAGACTTATTGGTTTTCGAATATGAAAGAGAAAGTTGTTAGGCATATAGCAAATTGTTTGAGATGTGTGGCATTTTCACCAAAGTCTGGAAAAGAAGAAGGAATGCTGCATAGCATTCCAAAAGGGAACGTGCCGTTTGAGATAATACACATCGATCATTATGGACCGGTAGATAACGGTAGGGTAAAGAAACATCTGTTTGTAATAATAGACGGATTCACTAAATATGTTAGGTTATATGCAACAAAGACAACCAATACAAAAGAAGTGATTCTAGAATTAAAGGATTATTTTAGATCATATAGCAGGCCGAAATTTATAGTATCAGATAGGGGCAGCTGTTTTACATCCGAAGATTTTGCAAAGTTTATGGAAGAATTTAATATTAAGCACATAAAGATAGCGGTTCACCCCAAGCCAATGGACAGGTAGAACGAGTCAATAGAATTGTAGGGCCTATGATACGAGGGTCGTTTGATAAGTCCGTGACTTTTTGAATAAAATATATTTTTTTCGTCAAAGAAGCGTTTTATTTCTCAACATAATCTCCTTTTAGCTCTATACATTTAGTCCAGCGTTTTTCCAATTTTTTTATTCCTTCCAAATAATAGGTTTTCTCAAGGCCCTCAAAATAGTCGTTTGTTTCTGTGATGACCTCTTCATTTGACCCGAATCTCTTACCGCCGAGCCATTTCTTCATGTTTGGAAACAAAAAATAGTCACAGGGGGCTAAATCTGGAGAATATGCTGGATGGGGTAGCAGTTCGTAGCCCAATTTATGAAATTTTGCCATGCTGACTACACACGTGTGCACCCGTGCATTGTCCTGATGGAACAGCACTTTTTTTTCGCCAAATGCGGTCGTTTCTGCTTCAAATCAATATCGAATCTGTCCAAAAGCTCTGAATAATATTCGCCGGTGATCGTTTTACCCTTTTCAAGGTAATCGATGTGAATGATACCTTGTGCATCCCAAAAAACTGTGGCCATGACCTTGTTGGCCGACAGACCCACCTTGGCCTTCTTTGGTGCACGTTCACCCGGAGAAACCCACTGTCTTGATTGTTCTTTGGTCTCTGGTGTGGTGTGGTGGATCCATGTTTCGTCTACGGTAACGAAACGGCGCAAAAATTCGTTTGGATTGCGGTTGAACATCGCCAAACACTCCTTTGAAATGGTCACACGGTTGCGCTTATGGTCGTGTGTGAGCAATCGCGGCACCCATCGCGCGGAAAGCTTTTTCATGTCCAAATATTCATGTAAAATGTGATGTACCCGTTCAGTTGAGATGCCTACAGCCTCAGCTACCTCACGCACTTTCATTCTCCGATCATCCAATATCATTCCATGGATTTTGTCGACGATTTCTGGCATGACGACCTCTTTTGGGCGACCTGAACGTTCGGCATCACTTGTACTGGTACGACCACAACGGAACTCAGTAAACCATTTCTTAACCATTGAAATTGATGGTGCAGAGTCCCCATAATATTTATCAAGTCTTTCCTTGGTTTCGGTGATGGATTTTTTACGCAAAAAATAATGCTTAATTAGCACACGAAATTCACTTTTTTCCATTTTCGTTAAAATTCACGAGATCGTCTGCTTTCAATGCCTATAAAACGCAAACCAAAAAACGCAGCTTTCTCAAAATTTTACAGTCAGCTGTTAATCGATAACTGCTGACAGGAGCAGTGTTGTATTTAGAGCAGGTGCGCGGCAAATACAAAAAGCCTCGTAGCTAAATTGACAGACATTGAAAATGGATTACATTGGGATGCAGTTATTGAAAACGTAGAATTTTGTGGTGTGGTAATTTGTGGTAATACCAAACAAAGAAGTATAGCGCAATCTCCGAGCAAGATGTTGTTTGGAATTGAGCAATAGGGGAAAGTTATTGATCAGTTAAGACAAAAATTAGAAGAGTTAGATAACTTTAGTGAATTAAGAGACTTGAAAGAAATTAGAATGAAAGCAGCGGAATCGCAATTTAAAGCACAGAGTGGTAATGAAAAAAGATATAATAGTAAGAAGAAAACAAGTACGCAGTACAAAGTAGGAGATTATATTATGGTTAAGAATTTCGATAGTACAGGAGGAGTTGCTAGAAAACTAATACTAATACTAATACTAGGGTCCATATGTAATAGAGAAGGTATTGAAAAATTATAGGTTTTTGATTAAAGATGTTGAAGGTTTTCAATTGGCACGTAATCCATATCAAGGTGTCTGGAGTAGTCAAAATATTAAACGTTGGATAGGGAGTAGAAAATGAATTTGTACAATTAAGTGTAAGAAAATTGTAAAAATTAACCAAATATAGACTAAAGACCTTGTAATAGCTATAAGTTGAAAATTTCGACAAGATCAGGGGATCTTAAATGTCAGGATGGCCGAATTGTAGTAGGCTAGGGTATGTAGATAGTATGCGCACACATTCTATATAAGTTTGTTATATCAACATTGTATATAAGTTTGTTGTATCAACACTGTATATAAACATTATGCTTAAGTTGTCGTTCGTTCTGTCTGTTTCGCAACATCGGCTCTCTAGCAACATGCGAAGAGGCAGATCGCAAACGGAGAGAGTGTCAGTCAAAAGGCTTACGCTAATAACGTCAAGAGTGAATAAATTAAGACAGAAACCAGAAAGTTTTCCTTTGCGGCAATGTTGATGCAAGAAACAAAAGACATAGTAAGTAACCCGCAGAAGATGGCTCCATGATGACAACTTGTTGCTCAACAGATGGAGCACGTCTATATTCAATTCAGGATTTTGTGCAATAACAAGGGTTTGTTGTGGTTTTTCTTCCACTGCAGCGAGGGGAAGTACGTCGAATTTAGATCCTTTTCTTTCAGATGGCCATTCTGGACGAGGTTGTGAGAGCCATGGTGGACCTTTCCACCACAAACTGTGTTCTAGTAGCTTGGAAGGTAATAATCCACGCGATGCACAATCAGCTGGATTGTCTTCTGACCTTACATGATGCCAACAGCGCCTTGGATAATCCTGTAAGATTTCTGCTGTCCTATTGCACACGAGTAGATAGGAAATGGGGGTTCTGGGACAAAAAGTGGAGTGAGGGAATTTCTGGGACAAAAAGTGGAGTGAGGTGGTTTCCGGTAAAAAAGGTACGTAAGGGATAAAAAGGTAGGTACGTGAGGTATAAAAAGGTAGGTACGTGAGGTGGTCTCCTGTCACGTAGGTTTATAATTGTCAGGTGTAATATGGGCGCGGGTTCTAGGACAATGGGCGCGAATTCTAGGACAAAAAGCGGAGTGGGCAAAACTGAATGGGGATTCTGGGACAAAAAGTGGAGTGGGTTAATAAAAATTAATAAGGGTGTGTAAATGAAGGTAATGGGTTGTGAGGAGGGGATTAGGTAAAAAAGGATCGATGAGTTGTTTGGGTGGATCAGTTGTTTGTAGGTCATAATAGGAATAATTAGTTAGCAGGGGAGCATGTTTGCATGCGCACGTGCCACACGGTAAATGTGTTCGAGGGTGAAATATTTGGGTGGATCGGTTATTTGATCGTGTTTGCATGCGCACGTGCCACAGGGTAAATGTGTTCGAGGGTGTGTGTGTGTGTGCGTGTGTGGTATCTTAATGATATTTGAGAGTCCGAGAGACCCTAGTTCAACAAGTTAATGTGTGCATTGGCCCTTTTGTGGGGATAGCCGTGATATTGGACAGTCCGGGAGACCCTAGTTCAACAAGTTAATGTTTTTTTTTTTTTATACCCTTCGACCATTGAAAATGGTCAAAAAAGGGTATACTAACTTTGTGCAAATGTATGTAACAGGCATAAGGAGGCGTGGGAGACCCCATAAAGTATATATATTCTTGCTCAGGATCACAAGCCGAGTCGATTGAGCCATGTCTGTCCGTCTGTCCGTCTGTCTGTGTGAACGCACAGATCTCAGCTATTATAAAAGCTAGAGTTACCAAATTTGGCAGGAAGACTCCTGTGTACTATAAGCAGATCAAGTGTATTTCAAATGTTAGATGCCACGCCCACCGCCCCCACAAATCAATAATTTAATTTTTGAACCTAATTTGTAAGCGCAGTATAAAATATAAAACTTTCTGACTTTAACATATACTAAGCTGAATGAAATATCTACGTAGTCTCCAAATTACAATCTGATCGGACAATAATCACAGAAGTTATTTAAGAAAGTATGATCATAAAACCAAGTGCTTCTGTCAGCTAACAATGAGGCGGGCGAGCACGAAGCGCGAGCGCCATCTGTCGGGATTACTTTCAAAGTATGTGTATATGCATATGTGTATGAATTTAACAAATTAAACTACACGGGAACATAGGTCGAAGGGTATCCCACTGTCGCGTTTTGCGCGACTGTTGCTCTTGTTTTATAATACATATACCGGAGGAAAAGTAAATCTTCGAAAGATACCATACGAAGATAGCATGCACAATTCATACCCCTATAGATACTATAGGTTTATGCCTACGTACTAAAAAAAAACCTCCGTACACTCACAAGTCCTTAACGCGCTCACCGGAACTGCCAGTCAAGGTAATACTTCGGTGAGCAGGATGTGAGGCCAGGTCGCACTCCCACTTAGATGCGTTAGTATGTATCGTGACTCCCCTTCCTTGACTCTTTAGTCGCCTTTTACGACAAGCCGAGCCCACTGTGGTAGTATTCTAGCCCCGCCACCACATAGGGGAAAAAATCTTAAAATCTCCTACTAAGAGACACAAAGAAAGCACCCTGAGAACAAAATCTATGTACCAGCTCTATTGGTCATCGCATCGGCTCGGACCCTCTTTATCATGTTAATGATGATGCCATGCCCCAGGTCCCATGCCTCTTTGTTCGCCAACATGGCAGAGAACAAGCCTCTTGGGCTGAGCGGCACTCCGGACAGAGACCTTAGCTGATTTCTCTCCAGAGAAAACCGGGAACAGTTCATAAGGACATGTTCCGCTGTTTCCACAGCGTCGGAGCAGTAGAGGCACTGAGCTGAATCTACATGGCGAAACCGAAACAGGTAAGCACGGAAGCAACCATGATCAGTAAGGAACTGGGTCAGGTGGTAGTCCACTACTTTGTGTTGACACTCTGCCCATTCCGCTAACACTGGGATGAGCTGGTAAGTCCATCTCCCACGGTGCGACGTTTGCCATCTAGCCTGCCACTCTCTCTTCAGCCACTCTTGACTCTCTAGCCCAGAAACGCCATCTCGAATAAAGACTAGTGCCTTGATCTCGAGGTCGATGGGCGGCATGCTTGCCAGGGCAAGTGCTGCGTCATCTGATGCCAATGAAGCAGATGTTATCCCTGCCTTCCTACTAGCGTAGCTTGCGCCCTAAAGGAGAGCCTGTGGTCTATAAGGACACCCAGGTACTTTAGCGATCCCGCTGAAGTCACCTGGATCCCATTAACTGAGACCTGCAGTCTCCACAGTTTTTCTGCTGCTCAGCAGAACAGCCTCGGTCTTGTGCGCCGCGATTTTTAGACCGACTTTCTCCAGCCAGTCGATGGTCGATCTAATCGTCGTGTTGCACTTTGCCTGTAACTCTGTTAGTATTTTGGCGACCGCTGTTATTGCCACGTCGTCTGCAAAGCACTGCAGCTCAGCTCCGATGGGCTTGCTGATGGCCAAGATCCCATCGTACATAATGGGGGACACCTGACGAAACTCGGTAGCTTCTCGGGCCAGCTTCCGTGTCGAACCAAAGGACTCGGTCCCTGAAGTAACTACCTACCACTAATCTCAAGTACTCCTGGATACCCATATTGTGCATAGCACTTAGAATTGTGGGCCATGTTGCAGTGTTGAAGGCGTTCTTCACGTCTAGCGTGACGATTGCGCAGTACTCCTTCCCACCGCCAAGCCATCTGTCACCATCGAGCCGAGAGTACATCAAGTGTACTTTTTCCCTTGCGGAAGCCGTACTGATATCTACTCAGGCCATTGGAGCTCTCCGTTATTGCCTCTATGCGAGCATACAGAATGCGCTCGAATAGCTTACCTACTATGTCCAGCATACATAGTGGGCGGTAGTTGCATGCACCTTGTACTTGCCCCTTACCTTTCGGCAATAATACGAGCTTTTGGCTTTTCCACCGCTTAGGAAAGACCCCATCCACGAGGCACTGCTGAAAAGTGTCCCTGAAGATTTCGGGTCGCGCAAGCGCCACCGCCTTGACCACTACTCCCGGAATTTCATCCAGGCCAGGAGATTTGTTGGCCTTTATACGCTTTGCAGCCTCGACTACTTCGCTTACTGATACGCAAGGGAAGGGAGACGCAGGGGTATCTTCTAGTGGCTGCCATAACGTGGTCTGTTCAGGGAACAACTCCTTTTTTGAGCTCTGCACGCTTGGCTCTGAAAACCTGGAAAACCTCTTTCGGCATGGCTAGAGTCTCCTCTGGCTCGTTGTGCTCGTGTCCTAGTCCTGTTGCATTCCAACCGAAGCTGGTGTAGGGAGTCATTCCAACAGTGGACAGGAGACTTACGCTTTGCCTTGCTTTTTCTCGGCATCGTAGCATCGCAAGTTGATACCAGCAGCTTCATAAGATTGGCCGCCATCATCTCCGCATGGCCGGTTAAGATGGTTAGGGAGTCGATTTGATATGACAGCATATCATTATCAAGCTTTCTAGCATCCCAAGCTTGGCCGAGTGAGTTCCTCCGCAAACTGCGCACCGCTCCCATTGGTCGCACGCAAAAGGTGATCAGAGCATGGTCGCACAGCGTTACCTCATCGGAGACTGTCCAATTCGTGTTTGCTACTAGGCCTCTGCTGACGAAGGTAACATCAATATATGACGTGCCCCTGTCGTTGTTGAAGGTCGGCTTGCGGCCGTCATTCAACAGGATCAGGTCGAGCAGGATCATGGCGTCAGTCACAGCTCGCCCTCTGGAGTTGGAGACGCGGCTGCCCCATTCTGTCGCCCAGGCATTGAAGTCGCCTGCTATAATCGTTGGCCTGCGCCCTCTCGCATGGCTCACGAGCATGTTGAGCATATCATCGAATTGATCAGGGCTGTCACTAGGAGGCACATAACAGCTGTAAATATGCACACCTTTGATCCTCGCATATGCAATGCCACGCATTGGCAAGGTCACCCGATCCTGTATATGCAGGGGACTGCAACACTTGATGGCCGCCTTGCCCAAGGATCAGACCCGAGTTACCGCCACCCTGAAAATAGGGTTCGCTGAGGAGCATGATGTCAGTATTGCGCTCCGCCGCTGTCTGAGTCAGAAGACTCTGAGCAGCTGCGCAGTGATTGACATTGAGCTGGATAATGTTTATTTGGTGAAACATTATAGTGGCTCTTAGCTCCTTTTTGGCTCGCCTTGAAGGTCGGGCACGCAAAACCACCCGTGGTGTGGTTCCTGTCCACCTCACTGCTACAGATCAGGCATTTAGGTGGTGGCTCGCATCCCTTTGCCTTATGACCGCGCTCACCGCAACGCAAGCAACAGTCAGACCGATCAGTCGCCTTGCAACTGGAAGCACGGTGGCCGAAACACAGACACCTAAAGCACCTCGTAGGACGTACATCCTGGATGATGCGGCAACGTGACCAGCCTACCGTTACCGTGCCCTTTTTCAGCAATATGATCGCATCATTAGGGCTTAGCATAACCGTCGCTATCTGGGTTCCATCTCGCATTTTACGCAAGCCGCGCACTGCATCTGTATTAAAATTGATGCCCTGGAACTGAGAGACCAGACAGCTGAGGAGTTCCTCTGCTGTCGTTGCCTCATCCATACCGCTGATGGAGAGTGCCATTCTCTGAGCACCCGTGCGGACAGCTGCCATTTCCTTCAGGGACTCTTCGAGTACCCCTCTAAATGTGGGCATACTTGCTGCTTCTTTGACCTTGACTTCAAGGAGTAGCTCACCTTGTTGGGTTCTCCTAATTTTTTTGACGTGGTTGCCAAAATCGCTTAAGTTAGGGTCCGCTTTCAACTTGCGGAGCATATCAGAGTATGACGCTTCACCAGTCTTTCTAAGTATAAAAGCCTCTGGCTTCTTGCGCAGGCGCTTAGGCTTCACCTTAGACCACTCTTCTTTGCTAGCGTCCTTGGCAACAGCCGCATAGCTAACCGGAATTGAATCCTTTGGCATAGGAGTCGCCCGCTTAGTGGAATTGGTCAGAGGAGGCTTCACTGAGGGGGGCTTAACTACGGGGCGCTTCACTGAAGTATCTTTCAGTGCGGTATTTTTTGCGCTGGTCGCCGGTGGGCAGACCGTCTTCTCCGTTTGAGTAGCGGTATCCTTGCAAGAGCTCACTCTTGCAACACCCTCTTCAAGCTGGATCGCCAGATCAGTGATTGCGCCTTTGGTCTCCTTAGTGACGTGGCGCTGCGACTCGAAAGCGGAGAGTACCAAATTAATTTTGACACTCATCAATTCCAAGATGCTCCGCAAGCCTTCATTGTACCCGTATTGGCGACGTATGAGGGGATTTCGACGCTATTTTTAGCGTCGGCACGCTGATAAGATCAGTGATCTTTTTCTGGCCTATGGTAGTAGATGCTACAGGGGCCAGGCTAACCACCTCCGCAGCACCGCGATTGCTTGGAATCGCCGCCGTTGTATGAGGTACCGTTTGCACCCTCGTAACCGCTGGCGCAGGAATACCAACGCCCTGCATTGAAATTTCCACGCCTCTCGTGGGGGACCTCGACATCCTTGAGCTCTTTTTAAAAGGGTCGTCGCCGTTGGAGGGAATTTCCCCCGGTGGGTTGAAAACAAATGCGGATTTTAATTCAAAATTTAATTTCGTGCCCAACGGTCGCACCGCAAAAATAAGCGTATCAATAAGCAAATTTGAATTTTAAGTTCAAATTTGAATTTGAATTTAACGCCCAACGGTCGCAACGTAGAAAATTATCGCACCGTCGATCTGGCAACGCCACACGTACAAGGTCGCTCACTATAATAACTCCAAGTTTCGATACTCGATGCTTAGTGATAATAATAACAGCCTCCCTGTCGCTGCGTTAGATTCACATTTTCACTCAGCCCTCGTTGCGCCCCATCACCAAAAAGCGTGGTGATGAGACTTGAAAAAAAACTCACAGTTTGGGTTCCAGAAGCTGGAAAACGTCACAGTGAGTACTCCTATAAGTGCACCAGACCTTGACCAAGCATCTTGTACTTTCAGGTCAGAACTCGAACCAGGAAAACCACAAAAAACTCGGGAAAACTTGGAACACTAAGAAAACGCGTCTTGCTGTTGGGAATATCTCAACCTCTCTCTCCAACAAGTAAATGTGTTCGAGGGTGTGTATGTGTGTGTGCGCGTGGGAAACTGAGCATGTATGATCGTGTTTGTATGCGCAGGTGTTAGAGGGTGAATGTGTGTACGCAGGCGCCAGTGCACAGAAGCGTGTCACTCAAGATATCTTATTGATATTTGACAGTCCGGGAGACCCTAGTTCAACAAGTTAATGTGTTCGAGGGTGTGTATGCGTGTGCGTGGGAAACTGAGCATGTATGATCGTGTTTGTATGCGCAGGTGTTAGAGGGTGAATGTGTGTACGCAGGCGCCAGTGCATAGAAGCGTGTGACTCAAGATATCTTATTGATATTTGACAGTGCGGGAGACCATTGTTCAACAAGTTAATCTGTGCATTGTTCCTTTTGTGAGGTTAACCGTGTTGGTGAGCATGAAAACAAAAAAACATTGTAACCTATTGTCCTTGTATTCAATGTTAAACAATTCTTGTGAATTAAGATGGGTGGCCTTAGTATACTCATCTTCTAGCATGGCTCGTTGTCCCAATATTAAGGCGATCGGTGACCAAATTTTTGTTAGTATAAAAAAATACGTGAAACTGAGAGTGCGTTTGCTACATCAGCGTGTCTCTACATCAGTTTTTTATAAAGAATAACATATAATGACTCTAGATGATTACTTCTACAAGGTCAAACGACGCCATCCAAAACTCGCACTGCATTGTTGGCAAATTTTGTGGGATGCCGAGTGTTTCTCCCCGACAAGTGCCATAACTCTCTCCAAAATACGTGGTGAGTGTTTCAGACAGCATTTTCTTTCTTATTGGAGAGGGAGAGTGAGTGAGCGATATGTGTCTTAAGGTTGTTTCTTCTTTGCAGATGCCTACAAGAAGTGGACGGAAGAGAAATTTCCCTGCATGGGTGATCAACGCGTCGAAATGATGTTTCTACTCTCAATCCCGCTGATCGCGTGCTACACCAATGAAATGGGCACATTCCGTTTTTATATAATCGAACAGAGCGAGGGTTGAAATGGAATAAGGGATGGGGATAATTTACTGGCTAATTATACAATTTCAAGAGACTTATATTTTATATTATATATTTACTTTCTTTTCTTTTAGAAAATTAAATTCTAAGTAGGAATTGATCAAATAAATATAAATTTACTGTTCGTATTGAAGTGATAACCAATGGGTTAATCTAAAGCTCATGCTTCGAATACAAGCTTCCCGTTTAAGCGAAGCTTTCACTCAATGCAAGCTTTCCCCTCTGCCACTGTTCCTAGTTAAGCATAGTTAAGGTCTCTCCCTATTGTACTCGTTAGTATTAAGCAAGCAATGAATGTAAGCACACGCTGTGCAGAAATAAACATAATATAAGGAAAAGTGAAATACTAGTGTTTTTTACCTAAAACCTAGTAAAACGACTACAACCAGAAGACCAAGGCTTCAACAACTACAACCAGAAGAACAACTATAACAACTACAACAGCTATTACTACACCACATCTGGATCTGTCCTCCTACGTTCACTCAAGAACATTTTGGTCCTTCGAGCCGGATTGCTCAACCACCGTTTCCTTTTGATAGACCCAGATAAGTACAAACCTACATACAAGTACTTTACATTCCTACAAATCTATATACAATTGATTTACCTTCCTACAAACCTACATACAAGTGCTTTACTTTCCTACAAACTTACATATAAGTGTTTTACATTCCTACATACCTACTTGAAAGTGCTTCACATACATATAATATATACATACAGTTCTGGTTCTCTAACATACAAGTGCTTTACATATACACATAAATCCAACACATATACACATATGTACATTGCTGAGACACCAAAGCTGCAAATGTAAAATATTACACATATGTGTTTCCTTTACATATGATCAAGCGTGAACCTTAAGTGAACTTTATACATAAGCGCCGCTAGATCAGTAGCGATTGGCGAAAATTGCGGTGCTTATGTGCGCTGAAGCTGCATTTGCCAAGGGAACGTATACCCTTTAAAAATTAAAGTGGTTTTATGGGGTATATCCAACTTAGAAAACAGAACAAATATTTTTTCTTTAATTTTGAAGAGCACATCCAATTTGTATTTTTATATATATGATAGAGCAATAATACCCTATAAAATAACGGATTTCCAATCAACTGTGAACTTAGTACATTTAAAGAGCATATCCTACTTATAATATCCGTTAGTCTTTAATATTGTTTTCTGCTTCTACACAATTTCTAAAATCGCTTATACAAAATAAAAGAAAAATTAAATTATCATCTTTAATTCCTCTGAAAGCCTGCTATGCCTATTGATTCCAGTAAGGCTTCAGCAACTCGACTTTCCGTACCAACCATTAGAAAAACACGATCTAATTCGCTTCCTAATCCCAAATTAGAAACCGGTATTTCGCCAATCTTGAGAAAAGCCTCCACTCCTACTACCTCGAAACCTTTGCCAATTCGCGCGTAAGTCTACAATACAAAATCCACCAATTACAAGATCTGCAGCGAAAGAAACTTCATTGCTCCAGAAAATGGCGTTGTGCGAATTCATTACTATCACTGATAAGCTAAGTCAATTCGAATCCAAGATAACTACATCCTCTGATGTCTCGTTGTATACTCATAAGGTTAGATTAGAACAAGTTCGATCCTTATGGGAAAAGGTTGAAACTGCATATGAACGCTGTTCAAATGCACTGGCAGATGAAAGTTCAAATCCAGACGACAGAATTACCATGCAATCGAAATATGATTATTGTTACTCAGTATATAAGCGAAGTGCGGCTCAACTGGGTGAACTTGTCGAACGTGCATCATCCATAAATACTACGCCTACGCAATCAACAGTTTTTTCTCCTACCCCTCGTGGCTGTAACCTTCCACCTTGTGATACCGAGATCTTTAAAGGCGATTATCTAAAATGACCAACTTTCCGTGACTTGTTCACAGCTATCTACGTCAATAATCAAAGATTATCTCCAGTTGAAAAACTATTTCACTTAAACTCTAAGACAAGTGGAGAAGCTAATTCCATTGTAGCTAAGTTCCCCCTCACAAATGATTATTTTGCGTCCGCTTGGAATGCACTACAAGAACGCTTCGAAAATAAACGTCTTCTGGTCAACAGTCAACTAAAAATTTTGTTCAGTCTATCCATTGTTAACCATGAGTCGGGTTCTGCCTTAAAAGAGCTCCAGAGCACAATCCAAAATTGTTTGATTGCATTAGAGCATTCCAAGATATCCACAAAAAATTGGGATTATTTGTTAGTTTACCTCTGTTCGTCAAAACTGCCCAAACTGACTTTATCATTATGGGAACAGTCCTTAGCTAACAAGGTTGAAATACCCTCCTGGGAGGATATGAATACCTTCCTTATCGAACGTTATCGAAAGTTAGAAGCAATCGAGGATGTGAGAGCCTCCGCCTCTACATCCTCCAATCCAAAGCAAACAAAAGGTCAGTCTACTTCGACAAAATTAAATTCTTTCGAATCCAAAGTCAACGCTAAGGTCAGAACATGTGATCATGTCCTCATTTTCTACAAATGAAAGTGTCTCAAAGAGAGGCATATATTAAACAGAAAAAACTTTGTCTCAATTGCTTCGCCAGAGGTCATCAGCTGAGAGATTGTCCCAGCTCTCACAACTGTTTTACGTGTAAAGGACGTCATAACAGTCTCCTACATCGAAGCGAGTCTTCTACAAATAATCCAAGGTCAAATACAGCAACCAATGCACATGTTGCCCAAACAAAACAGTCCACTCCTACCACCAACGAAGAATTTCAGAGTTATTTCGTTTCGCAGCAACGTGAAGTACTGTTAGGAACTGCCATTGTAAACATCCAACACAAGGGCATTATGTATCCTGCCAGAGCTTTAATTGATTGAGGATCGGAAGGGTCCTTCATCTCAGAAAGATTTTTTAACTTGATCAAATTGCCTTTCCAATCAGTCCAAGCAAAAATATCGGGCATTAATAACGTATCGTCTCCTACACAGAAACTGTGTCACGTTCATATATCCTCTCCTACACGACCACGAATGCAAATCGATGCATCAGCATACGTATTATCGAAATTGGCAGGAAGGTTGCCATCCAACACCATTCCAAGGTCTAAATTAAGAAATATGCCAAACATACACTTGGCCGATCCAACATTTTCGCAAAGTGAACAAATTGACGTACTTCTCGGTGCTGATGTCCTGCCATCTATCCTTTTAAGTGGCGTAAAATCAAAAATATGTGGAACTCTTTTGGGTCAAGAGACAGTTTTCGGATGGATAATATCTGGTCCAGTGCCAAGCACACCATCTACATCCATCGCTTCCTACGCAACGCGAGTAGACTACTTGCATGAAGAGCCCCTAGACAGACGTCTCACAAAATTTTGGGAGGTGGAGGATATTCCTGTCCAGCCAACACCGGAAAATGATGCTTATTGCGAAAAACTCTTTCAACAAACAACACATCGAGATAAATCTGGAAGATATGTAGTATCACTGCCATTTCAAGACCCACAGAATATTAACACAGGTCATTCCAGATCTATTGCATTGTCAAAATTTTTAAAAAATTAATCACGTCTTAATAAAAATCCTGAACTTAAAAAAGAGTACGATTCCATCATTCAAGAATACATTGATTTAGACCATATGCGGCAGGTCTCTCCTAACAACCATTCTCCTAATTTCTATTTGCCTCATCATGCTGTCTTCAAGCCAGACAGCACTACAACAAAAGTCCGCGTTGTTTTTAATGCTTCCAGTAAATCGACAAATGGGGTTAGTCTCAACGATACCTTGTATCCAGGTCCTGTGCTTCAGTCTGATTTAACCTTCAATTGTTAAAGTGGCGGTTTTTCAAAATTGTGTTTAATGCCGATATAACAAAAATGTATCGGCAGATTCAAGTTAATCCTTCACACACTCCCTACCAAAGAATCCTGTTCCGTAATCAAGAAGGTGTAATTTGTGATTATGAATTAAAAACTGTAACCTTCGGAGTCAATTGCGCACCATTTTTAGCAATCCGTGTTCTTCAACAACTGGCGAACGATATCCAATATAAAAGTCCTTTGGCATCCGACATTATACGGTCCTATATGTATGTCGATGACATATTAGCAGGTGCACATTCTGAAGCAGTTGCAATTTCAATGATCTCTGAACTTCAAAATGTGCTTAGTTCAGCAGGTTTCCCATTACGCAAATGGACTTCTAACAAGAAAGCAGTGCTAAAACATATTCCAAACGATCATTTGCTACATATCGATTTTTTGGACATTGAAGCAGTCAGCACGGCAAAAACTCTGGGCATTCGATGGAAAGCAACGTCGGATGAGTTTTATTTTGTTATTCCTCCAATCGCTTACCAACCAACTTACACAAAACGGGAAGTATTAGCCCATATTGGAAAGCTTTTCGACCCAGTAGGGTGGCTCTCTCCCTTAGTTGTGCAAGTCAAAATGTTCATGCAGCAACTGTGGCTACAGGAGCTGCATTGGGATGACTGCCTGCCGGACGATCTTCTCCAAAAATGTCGTGACTTCCTTAGTAGCTATAACCACCTGGGTGACATACGGATCACCCGATGGTTAGGTTTCCGTCCACAAACAGAAATCCAATTGCACGGGTTTTGTGATGCTTCTCAACGTGCTTACGGTGCACCAATTTACGTTCGGATCAAACACAAGAACGATATTTCATGCCATCTCCTTACAGCAAAGTCGCGTGTTGTGCCTGTTAAAACAATATCCTTACCCCGACTTGAGTTATGTGGAGCTGTACTTCTTACAGAACTTATTGCAGCTTGCCTTCCTCAATTGCCTCTAGAATCATATGAATTATTCTGTTGGACAGATTCGACGATCGTACTGGCCTGGCTAAGTAAGCCACCCTGTACATGGACAACCTTCGTGGCTAATAAAGTGTCAAAGATTGTCCAATCTACTTCTCCTACACAATGGCGGCACGTTCAATCTGAAGATAATCCTGCTGATTTGACAAGTCGTGGCATGGTCTCCCAAGAATTAATATCCAGTGATTTATGGTGGCATGGGCCGAAATGGTTAAGGACACCGAAAAACCAATGGAGGATCTCAAATCAGTCATCGATTCATCAAAGCACATATCGTCACTAATATGACCTCACATATCGATCTTCTGGAACGATTTTCCGACTTGGGACGAGCATTGCGAGTTTTAGCCTATGTACTACGTTTTAGTACAAGGTCTAAGAAAGATCATCAACCCTTTTCAAGTCAATTGGATGCTTTAGAAATAAACACCTTACCAAAAACACTCAGCGCTTGCATTACTCGATTGAGTACGAATGTCTCCTTCGAAAGAAACCTATTCCTGCATCCAGTTCTTTACTCAATCTGAATCCGTTTATTGACAGCAACGGAATCCTTAGAGCATGTGGTCGAATTCACTCGTCATCAGATTTGAACTATGATGAGCGTCATCCAATTCTCCTGCCGTATTCTAGCAACCTTACAAGGCTACTAGTTCGTTTCTCGCATCGCATTGCACTTCACGGAGGGAATCAACTCCTTGTTCACCTTATAAGGTCCAAATATTGGATTCCAGAACTTCGGAATTTAGTAAAGGGCAAAATTAACTCCTGTGAGGTCTGCGCTATCCACAAAAAGAGAATTCAATCTCAGCTTATGGGTGATTTACCCATTCATCGGACCACTTTCACCAGACCGTTTACCTATACAGGTATTGATTTTGCTGGGCCATTTGAAATAAAAAGCATTATTGGTGGTGCATGCCGCATTTCCAAAGGATATGTTTGCGTATTCGTCTGCTTTTGTACCAAGGCCATCCATTTGGAACCAACTACTGATCTGACCACCGATGCGTTTCTTGCAGCCTTTACTCGCTTTGTATCCAGACGAGGCTGTCCATTGCAAGTACATTCCGACAACGGAAAGAATTTTGTTGGCGCTGCGAGAGCTCTCAATGATGACTTTCTCCGCGCCGCAAAGGATCATATAATTTCAAAATTTGTCCATCAACCTCTCACTTGCCATTTTATACCCCCAGGCGCTCCTTATATGGGAGGACTTTGGGAAGCAGGAGTCAAAAGTTTTAAGGCCTTATTCTATAAATCTACTTCTTTTGCTAAGTATACTTTCGAAGAATTTGCTACCCTACTATCCAAAATTGAAGCATGCCTTAATTCGAGACCAATTTCATCGATGTCTGAAGATCCAACGGATCCATTAGCCCTAACTCCTGGCCATTTTCTCATTGGAGGTCCTTTATTATCTATAGCCGAACCTGAGATTAACGAGAAGTCATCTTCTATCATCAATCGCTGGCAACGGCTCAAAGCAATCCAACAACAATTCTGTGTTCGTTGGAAACATGAATATTTAAAGGAATTACATAAGCGTAATAAATGGCAAAGTCCGAAGAAAAACCTTGAAGTAAACGATTTAGTTGTTGTTAAAGAAGACAACCTTCCCATTAACGAATGGCGTCTTGGTCGCATTCAACAAACATATCCAGGAGCTGATGATCGAGTCCGAGTTGTAGAACTTCTCACTTCTAGAGGCGTCATCAAACGCCCCATAACCAAATTAATACTTCTTCCACTCCAAGATGAGCTCCTTTCATCTTTTATTGTTTCTTTTCGTTTTATCTTCTTCTATACAGCCATCACTCATCCTACATTGTAAAAATGTCTCCTCGCTTTAACAATCGTGTCGAGCGCAGTAGACGAACTAATTGCTACCGATGCAGAGTCTGCCGAGGTATTCACCCCCTGCGAAGATGTAGATCGTTTTTGCGCCTCAATGCCGAAAAACGTCTGAGAGTTGTCCTCATTAACAAGTACTGTGTCAATTGTTCGGCTCACGAACATTCGGAAGGGACGTGCAGAAGTAAAGACAAATGTCGCATTTGTCATCATAGCCATCATACTCTTCTTCACTTCCATGAGAAGGTCCGTCGACGCTCTACTCCCATTCAATCGGCAACCCAGATCCAATCGCCATCTCTGACCACGCTGCTGGACCACCGCAATCCCAAATTGCTACCCACAGCGATCATTCTGATCGATAATGGAAACACTGTGGCCGAGACGCGAGCACTAATCGACCCGTGTGCGCCAGTGTCACTAATCGACGCATCCTTTGCGTCTGCAATGCGTTTACCAAGTCTAAATATTGGACGGGAAGCGGCGTGTACAGCAGTCATCCAGTCCAAGGCTTCTGATGCGTTCCGATTGGATGCGATATTGAAGCTTTAGCATCCTTTGAGAATCCGTACACCACTCACAGTCGTCAATCCAGTTGTCAGGGAGCGTTTTGAAGGCCTCGTTCTGGCTGACGACAACTTCCACAAGCCGTCCACCATATCCATTGTCCTAGGAGCAGATGTATATTCCGACATCGCTAGGGAAGGCTTCCATGCAAACAGAGCTGGCGGGCCAGTGGCGATACGCACAGTATTTGGCTGGACCTTGTCGGGCACTTGTAGCTCATAATGTTAAAAGTAATCCTAGTTTTAACTACTAAGTAGCTGAATTGAATGTATCTGAATTGGCAATATGAATTTTAAAATTGCATACTATGCAAAGGCGGCGGGATGTTCGTATTGAAGTGATAACCAATGGGTTAATCTAAAGCTCATGCTTCGAATACAAGCTTCCCGTTTAAGCGAAGCTTTAACTCAATGCAAGCTTTCCCCTCTGCCACTGTTCCTAGTTAAACATAGTTAAGGTCTCTCCCTATTGTACTCGTTAGTATTAAGCAAGCAATGAATGTAAGCACACGCTGTGCAGAAATAAACATAATATAAGGAAAAGTGAAATACTAGTGTTTTTTACCTAAAACCTAGTAAAACGACTACAACCAGAAGACCAAGGCTTCAACAACTACAACCAGAAGAACAACTATAACAACTACAAAAGCTATTACTACACCACATCTGGATCTGTCCTCCTACGTTCACTCAAGAACATTTACTATAAAGATATCAACTCTGTTCCCCTTGATGGAGATAACAAGGTGACATTTCCTAAATGAATAACCGAACACACCTCGACATTCCCATTAAAAACGAACAATTAAAACCGTATTTTAATTTGGGTATAAAGTCACCTCAGAGCGATGGTGCGATTCCTCTGGCATTCTGTGGCCTGCAGGCAAATAATAGCCCGAAAAAATTCGATTGCATCGCAGTGAAAACATCTGATAAACCAGTTATACAGCTAATCAGCTAAAAAGCTAAATAGCTAAACAGCAACAACAGCTAAACAGCTGATCAGCTAAACAGCTATATCTAAACAACTAACCAGCTAAACAGCTAATCAGCTATATCTAATCAGCTAAACAGCTATATCTAAACAGCTATATCCAAACAACTAACCAGCTATATCAGCTATATCTAAACAGCTAAGCAGCTAATCAGCTAAACAGCTAATCAGCTAAACAACTAAACAGCTAAATACGTATGTGTGTTAGAGGGTCATTGTGTGTACGCAGGCGCCAGTGCACAGAAGCGTGTGTCTCAAAATATCTTATTGATATTTGACAGTCCGGGAGACTCTAGTTCAACAAGTTAATGTGTGCATTCTTCCTTTTGTGAGGTTAGCCTTGATATCAATATGAGTATTCAAATTGGTTGTAGACGATGTCAAATCTAAGAGAGACTCATATTCTAAGCTTCCTAAAAATTTATAAATTCTACTACTACACCCTCTGAGAGATCGCAAGCACATGTTAAAATCTCCTAAAACTATGGAATGACTACCTAAAAACGGAAATCTCAAAAATAAGTTCTCAAATTCTGCTTCGAACTTTGGTAATAGATATGCTGGAGTCTTATAGATTATAAGGAACCCTGTACACATATATTTTAATACGACATACTCAAAAACTGCTGAAGATAAATTATTGGGATCACTATAAAATCGACCTATAAATAAAGACTAACATTCTCAAATAGTTCATTTTTTATGAAAATAAGAATGCCTCTTTTTGGTCATGTTCTGTTGGCTAGTGAATCACAATCTAGCCGTACAAGTTGTGTAAAGCCAGGTAATTCAAATATTTAATTTGAGAAAATGGAAGCTTCTACGAAATAAAAAAGACTTGCACGGTGCATTAGTTGATCAGAGCGAATGTCGCTAAAATGACAATGTAAACTTTCGGTATTATGGAAGAGTGCAGTAATCCAATTGTCTTTGAATAGACAGTCATATTGAGAATTTAGGAGTTTTTCGCTTCTTAATATTCTAAGCTCTTGCTCGACTGGTGACTGGGAGTCTGATTTTGGGGGCACGTAACCCCCAACTATGAAAAGGTCTGCAGCATTTGTAGCTCTACTGCAAGCAACATACAAAGCATCACGACTCATACGAGAAGTTGTGTGGACCACTACTTTGCTGTAAGTTGCTCCTTGACTTTTGTGGATTGTTATACCTTCTGCAGATACAACTGGGAATTGGTTACGATCAATTGAAACTTGCTGATTGGAATGGAATTGAAAACTTTTTATCGATTTGAAAATTGGCGTCCAAGAACGCTCTGAGGGAGGCACTTGGACCGTGCATTTATTCCTACACTATCATCTAAAAATTGTATCCAAAGAGTTTGAGGAGCGTTGGATGTATTAAAACCTATATCAATAAGAATGCCTGAAGCTCCATTAACTAAACCATCAGCCGTGTCAATATTGACCGTAAGCATATATTTGGCAGTGGATTTTAAAATTAAAGAAGTTGATAGACCTTGAGTTTTGGAGGTCTTGAAACTTTTGACTGCCTCCAGGTGTCTATTTTTTCACTTCAGTGCTAAGATGTGAAGATTTAATAGAATCAAGAGCTGTTGAAATATAATGGACAGTTGATATTGAGTTTAATTTTGTCGTATTAAAAATGTCGGTGTCCTCATTTCTATATGTCGCGGATCGAATATTGTTATCGATAGGCTAGTTAGTATTTTTTAAGAAGTCCGAAATGTGGAAGGATTTGTAAGCCCATATGTGTCTGGGCACATTGTTTTTCGCCATTGTAAATTACCGCGAAAATTTAGCTTTCATTTGTCGTGTAAGAGTTGGAGGACACACTGCGGTGAGCTAATAAGTTAAGTTAGTTGCAATTGCGAAACATTGAATTCTTCCAGAATAAAACGTGTTCTACTACCACGGATTAGTCTGCCCTTTCTTTCGGGAACCAATGCGTGGGGTAGCCGTTTAAGGCAACTCCATGTGACGCACGACGACAGTCTTTTATTCGCAGTCCTAGGGCGACTGCAGGGGCAACTTGCGCTGGAAGGACGGTTTAGACGGCCAGCTAGAGAGTTGCCGGAGCTGGAGTGACGGTTTAGACGGCCAGCGAGGAGGATTTGTGTGAGCGCAGCCAGCGCTACGTACCGGCAGAGGAGTCGCAGTCAGCGACAGTGGCGTCGCAGTCAGCGACATAGAGGGACGCAGCCAGCGTCGAACGCCGGTACGGACGGGTCGCAGCCAGCGACAAGGAGACGCAAGAAGCGTAATTTTTGGAGACCGCAGCCAGCGGTCAGAAGGCGCAAGGAACGCCAAGCATCCGTGGCCGCAGCCAGCGGCACGAGGCGTCAGAGACGCCATTTTGAACGCGCAGAGGCGCCATTTTGAACGCGCAGAGGCGCCGCCATTTTGGAACTGGGGAAGATGCAGCATTCCCCCAGGAAGAGTGCCCGGCTGAACGGAGGGGAAGCCACCCCTATAACAACAGTGAGTCAGCAGGCAGCCAGTAGTGGAGCAGGAACTCGGACGCGGGTGAACATCACGGCGGCGTCGATTCCTTGCCCGGCCACTACGGTGACTACAGTAGCTTCCCAACCTAGAAGTACTGCTGTCACAGCTGCGAGTTCAGTACCGGAGGTGAACCAGCCCCTTACGTTGGAACTCATGGAGAGGATCGCAGCGTTGGAGAGGGAGCTGGAGAAGGCTAGATCCCTGGAAAGTGTGAGCACCGCCAATTGCGCGCCAATCGCAGTTGGCCCAAGCGCAGTTGGCGCCAACAGTGGAGCGTCGGGGCGGCCGCCATTTTGTAGCGGCCAGCCAATACCCACATCTAACGGAGAGGCCTTATATAACGGGGTCGGGTCGGTGCCATACAACGGTGACGGTGCGAGCGGTGCGGCCTGCACGCTGCCGCCATCTTCGAGTGGACCGCCATTGCTAACGACTAGCAACTATTTTGTGGAGCCACTGTGTGCAACAGGCACTGCGCAGCCAGCGCATGGACTCGTGCTACCGGGCGTGAGCATCCACAATGCGGCAACAGCACTTGTCGGATCCTACGCCGCGACGACGCCGAGTGGAATCCAGGGAGCATATGGGCCAAGGAAGCTTCCGGACTTGCCTATATTTGGAGGGCAGCCCGAGGAGTGGCCGATCTTCAGCTGTGCGTTCGTGGAGACGACCCGAGCGTACAACTGCACGGACCTGGAGAACAACCAGAGGTTGTTGAAGGCGCTGAAGGATGAAGCGCGCGAGGCAGTGAAGGCGCTATTGATTCACCCAGGGAATGTCAGCGCCGTGTTGGAGCAGCTGCGCTTTAGGTTCGGCCGACCGGAGCAGCTTATACGCAGCCAGCTCAACAACGTGCGAGAGGTGCAACCAATTTCGGAGCACAATTTGGCGAAGATCATTCCCTTCGCAACTCGAGTGAGTAACCTCGCGGCCTTCTTGCAGTCAGCGAAGGCGGAGCAGCACCTGGGGAACCCAACCCTCATGGAGGAGCTTGTGGCCAAGCTGCCAACGAGCAAGCGAGTGGACTGGGCCAGGCATGCTGCAACGATTGCGCCCTTTCCCACTGTAGTCCACTTCAGCGCGTGGCTACAGGAGTACGCAAACGTGGTGTGCACGGTTTTGGACGTCGAGGGAAAGGAGCCAAGGCGTCGACTTCTACATGCAAGCGTCGACCATAATGAATGCGATCAACAGGATGATCGGCATGGAGGTTGTCCCATCTGTGGAGGACAGCATGGAATATTGAACTGCAGAGAATTTATTGGAGCTTCGCCACAGGAAAGGTGGAGCAATGTGAAGAGGCATCGGCTCTGCTTCAATTGCCTGCGAAGCGGGCACACGGCTAGATCCTGCTATACGCAAGGTGAGTGCCAGATTAATGGATGCCGAAGGGAGCATCACCGTCTGCTACATGGTGCGGACGAGGAGCGAAGGCCGCTGCAGCGAGGTGGCTTCAGACGCCACGAAGGGAACCAGCAGCCAGCAGTTTCCAGACGCAGCCCGGCCAGGAGGCCTTCGCTACGAGGTGATCATAGGGACCAGGAGAGGAACCGGCAGCCAGCCGTTCCCAGCAACAGCCTGGAGAGAGGAGCTCCGCGTGAAGCGGGAGCGCCCATGCAGAGGAATTTGAGCTGCGTTGACGCCGAAGGAGGCCGTCTACTGTTCCGTATACTGCCGGTTACGCTGTACGGAGCGGGGCGAAAGGTGGATACGTATGCGCTCCTAGATGAGGGTTCCTCCGTCACGATGATCGATGACGAGCTACGAAGGGATCTTGGAGTGCAAGGAGAGCGTCGGCAGCTAAATATCCAATGGTTTGGAGGTAAGGCAACCAGAGAGCCTACCAACGTGGTGAGTCTGAAGATAAGTGGAGTTGGAAAGCCCACTCGCCATGCCATGAAAAACGTTTATGCCGTTTCGAGTTTGAGTTTGCCGATGCAGACATTGAGCCGACGAGATGTCCAGGGCGTGCACAGGGATGCGCGTCTGCCGATGAAGCCTTACAGCAACGTGGTGCCGAAGCTGCTCATCGGCTTGGATCACGGACATCTGGGGTTGCCACTTAGGACGAGGCGGTTCGCTCGAGAGGGACCGTATGCGGCCGCAACCGAGCTGGGCTGGGTTGTGTTTGGGCCTGTAAGTGGGCAACCGACCACGCCGTCACCGAGGTCCTGCCTACTTGCCGTGTCAGTGGATGACGCGATGGAAAAGATGGTGGAGGACTACTTCGACATGGAGAACTTTGGAGTGAAGCCCGCGCCGCCGGTCGCAGCCAGCGACGATATTCGGGCCCAAAGGATACTCGAAGACACCACGGTGAAAGTGGGGCGTCGCTACCAGACGGGATTACTCTGGAAGGACGACCACGTTGTGCTGCCACCAAGCTATGAGATGGCGTACAGGAGGCTGGTCAACGTCGAGAAGAAGATGAAGCGCAACAAGCCGTTGGCGCAGGAATACGATCGGATTATAAAGGATTACGTGTCTAAAGGATACGCGAGGAGGCTGCAGCCGGAGGAGATCGCGGTAAGGAGCGATCGCCTATGGTATTTGCCACATTTTGGTGTCGAAAACCCAAACAAGCCCGGCAAGGTACGGCTTGTGTTTGATGCTGCAGCCAAAGTTGGAGGAACCTCGCTAAACTCGGAGCTGGACAAAGGGCCTCAGCACTATAAGCCTTTGCCAGCTGTGCTCTTTCACTTCAGAGAGGGAGCCGTCGGAGTCTGCGGTGACATCAAGGAGATGTTCCACCAAGTGCTGATCCGACCCGAGGATAGATGTTCCCAACGATTCCTCTGGAGAGATGGCGACGACGAGAGAGACCCGGATGTCTATGAGATGAACGTAATGACGTTTGGAGCAGCCTGCTCGCCGAGCGCTGCGCATTACGTGAAGACTATGAATGCCCTGAAGTATCGGGATTCGGATCCGAGAGCGGTCAAGGCCATCACCGACTACCATTATGTCGATGACTATGTGGACAGTTTCGCTACAGAGAGCGAGGCTATCAGCGTATCTACCCGAGTGAAGGAGATACACAAGGATGCTGGATTCGAATTATGCCAGTTTTCATCCAGCTCACCCACCGTGGAGACGGCTTTAGGACCTGGTCGAGTCAAGAGCGTCGGATGGGGTGAGGCTGAAGAGAAGATCCTCGGAATGCGTTGGCAAGTAGCATCAGATGACTTCAGATTCAACGTGGAGTATCATCGAGTGCCAAGCAGCGTCCTGAGTGGAGATCGAGTCCCTACGAAGAGGGAATATTTGAGCCTGGTGATGTCAACGTTTGATCCCCTGGGATTCCTGTGCTGCCTCATGGTCACAGCGAAGCTGCTGCTGCGAGAGATTTGGAGGCAGAAGATCCAGTGGGACGAACCACTACCGGAGGAGTTAAGCAAAGCCTTTGCGATTTGGCGCAAAGAGATGGACGCCGTGGGACAGTTCCGATGTCCGCGCCATTATTTTGGGCGTGGAGCAGTCCGGGCCGTAGAGTTGCACGTCTTCGTGGATGCTAGTCAGGCAGCATTCGCGGCGGTGGCCTATTGGAGGGTCACATATGAGGACGACGACGTGCAGGTGAGCTTCGTGAGTGCGAAGACGAAGTGTGCCCCAATGAGAACGATGACGATCCCACGGCTGGAGCTGCAGGCAGCAGTTCTTGGAACCAGGCTGATGAACACTGTCAAGGAGGAGCACAGTGTGGTCATCACGGACCTGGTGTTATGGACGGACTCTAAGACGGTGCTGAGATGGATCGGCAGCACCCACCGCCGGTATAAGCAGTTTGTTGGCAACCGAGTGGCGGAGATTTTGGAGTCGTCGAAGGTTTCCCAATGGAGATGGGTGCCTACAGCCGACAATGCGGCTGATGATGCGACGCGGTCGCAGAAAGGAGTCGACCTTAGCCAGGAATCAAGGTGGCTAAGAGGACCTGCATTTTTGAGGCAGCCAGCAGCCAGCTGGCCGGGGCCCGAGGAAGGAACTGAGCGTGTTCCAGATGCCCCTGATGAAGAAGAGATGCCCAGTGAGTTTGCATTAGTTGCGGCAGACGATTTTGTTATTCCGTTTCAGAGATTCTCGAGCTTCAGTCGCCTGGTGAGGACCACAGCCTGGGTCCTACGGTTTGCGCGCTGGTGCCGCAAACAGCGAAGCGAGCTCGAGGAATACGGCCTTACTGCAGCAGAATGTAAGGCCGCGGAGAAACTGTTGGTCAGACAGGCACAATTGGAGTCGTTTCCCGACGAGATGAGGTCGGCGGAAACTGGACAGGACGTCGCTAGATCGAGCGACATTCGAGGGTTGATGCCCTATCTAGACGAGGACGGGATTCTGCGAGCTTACGGCAGAATTGATGCCGCACTGTGCATGCCGTACAGTGCGAGGAGGCCCGTATTACTGTCACACAGGCACAGTCTGACAGAGCTGATTGTGAGGGACTTCCACGCCAGGATGAAGCATCAAAATGTGGATGCTACGATTGCGGAGATCCGGACAAAGTTCTGGGTCACAAAGATGAGGCGTGTGATGCGGAGAGTCATCTCATCGTGCAACGAGTGCAAGTTGCAGCGAGCGCGGCCGATGCCGCCGATAATGGGACCCCATCCGGAAGACAGACTGGATGCGGGTGGATGGCCATTCAAATACACAGGACTGGACTACTTTGGGCCACTGCTGGTGACTGTGTCCCGTCACAAGGAGAAGCGTTGGGTCGCCTTGTTTACGTGTTTGACGACAAGGGCGATTCACCTGGAGCTGGCGCATGACCTGTCGACGGATTCCTGCATAATTGCGATCAGGAACTTCGTCTGCCGTAGAGGGCCAGTATTTAGACTGCGCAGCGACAACGGCAAGAACTTCGTGGGAGCTGACAGGGAAGCCAGGCGCTTTGGTGACGTATTCGAGATGGAGAAGCTTCAGAGTGAGTTGTCAAGCAGAAGCATTGAATGGATTTTTAATTGCCCAGCGAACCCGTCTGAGGGCGGAGTTTGGGAGCGCATGGTGCAGTGCGTCAAGAGAGTACTGCGTCATACCCTGAAGGAAGTTGCGCCGAGGGACCATGTATTGGAGAGTTTCCTGATTGAGGCGGAGAATATTGTAAACTCGCGTCCGCTCACCCACTTGCCTGTGGATGCGGACCAGGAGGCGCCGTTGACGCCAAACGATCTACTCAAGGGAGTAGCCAATCTGCCGGATACGCCTGGATTGGATGCGGAGCTGCCCAAGGAGGGTTCTACGAGGAAGCAGTGGAGGATCGCTCGCCTGCTACGAGACCGTTTCTGGAGGAGGTGGGTCATGGAGTACCTGCCTACGCTTGTGCGCCGCGAGAAGTGGTGCCGCCGAACGGAGCCCATCCACCAGGGTGATATGGTCTTCGTCTGCGATCCTGCCTTGGCCCGACGAGAGTGGCGCAAGGGCATCGTGGAGGAGATCTACAGCGGAGCTGATGGAGTCGTCAGACGCGCTAAGGTGCGCGTGAACGACAACGGCCTATCTAGGACAATGATGCGACCCGTCTCTAAACTTGCAGTTTTGGATTTGAGTGAAGCGGTTCTTCACGGGGTCGGGGATGTCGCGGATCGAATATTGTTATCGATAGGCTAGTTAGTATTTTTTAAGAAGTCCGAAATGTGGAAGGATTTGTAAGCCCATATGTGTCTGGGCACATTGTTTTTCGCCATTGTAAATTACCGCGAAAA
>JAEIGL010000201.1:0-27260 GCA_018903715.1 Zaprionus davidi | reverse complement strand
AGCGCACGCAAGGAAAGGAAATATGTATGTAGGTGTGTATGTGCAAACGCAAATATGTATATGCTTATAACTTTATGTATTAACAGATGTTATAAAATTCGCGGTTATATGTACATATGTATATGCATATGTAGCAAAAGCGAAATTGCAAAAAGACCGCGATAATTTTGCGTTGGCATAATGACACACGCAATTAATGACAATTTGACCACCAGAAGTTTTATATTTAAATAGAAAATGTAAATAAATATTGCCGTTTTGTTTGTTTATTTATGTTTAAGATCATGCAATCGAATATTACTTGCGTGTATATATAAGAACCAATATATGTGTGTATGTTCATATGTGTATAACTCAGAACTGTTTTGTTCTATTGTATATAATATTTGGCGGTTATTTTTGGCGGTAGGCGTGAAATAATACTATATATGGCATTAAAGTATTAACATACATACATACATACTAGCTTATATATTTTGCATGCAAAGGTTATTACAGTAAGTGCCAGGAATTGAGCTGTTCACTAATTTTTATAATTTTTTTTATGTTGAACAAGCGACAACACAGTAAACTGGAAGCTCAATTTTTGACACTAATACCTGGAGACTGTCTAGGGAATCAATAGACATGGAACGACGGCTATTTTCCATTAGGTCCAGCGGCGACAACAAAAACGGCTTGGCAGTTGGGTCCAGCGGCGACCTCAAATACGGCTTGGCAGGTGGCACACTTTGTTGTTAATGTCTTTTTATTTAATCTAACCCACACACGAACGCGCAAGCAATAGCCAACCAGCACACAATAAATATCAAGAATTTAAATTGTTTATAAAATGAGACCGAAGTCCCTGCTCGGGCGCCAGTGAAAAATCTCTAAGCGTTTTTAGAGAACCGAAAATTAAACAAATCAATTGAGACGCGGTGGTTTCGAGTTTTGACAAAATTTATTGTTGCTGATGGCACAAGTATTGCTGCTTCCTTCTCGAGAGCGAACTTTATACATACTAGAGCGGTGACCACAACTTGGCCTCGGACTGTCAAATTTTGTCGTCGGCAAGTGCCGCTCGACTCAAAGCAAGGGAGAGTATTTAAATTCAACGACACTTCATGTGCTCTCTTAAATTCTATCTTAACTACTGTGCTCAAACAACTTGTTCTTCACTAAGTATTTAGATAAGATATTCAAGATATTAAGATATTCAGAATATTTCTATGCGCACGGGGAACTAATTCAGATCATTTTCTTAGACATATAGTCTTACCCCTAATGCTTCATCTGCCAATCAAGAAACTAGATGATTGAACTTTTCGACGTTTGACAAGGAATTGTCGTCATGGACTAAACTTTCAAACAGGCACATAAAATTTTTGTATTTCGAATGTTTGTCAGTCAATTTTGGCAAACGCATTTTCGGCAACTGAGATCGCTGGCTCGAAACTATGGAGCAATCATGCTCAGGTCTTGGCCCTGAAGTCGACTTGGATGCGTTAATAAACAAGGCTCTTGTGACGACACACAAGTCCTCTAATGGCCCTCTAGAATCATTAAGAGGGCTTAAATTATCCAGATCAGTCCGTAGATCCATTGCCTTTGGTATATAACCTTCTAAAAGCTCCTAATCGGCACGCTAACACTGTTTTATCAGACGAAATGGTCTTTGCTTTAATTGCTGTTTACATACGAGCAATATCAGCACTAACCTTGTATCTTTGCAAGCACATTTGTAATTTTGCACTTGTCTTGCTGATTTGTGGCTTTTCACTTGTCTTTTCGGACTCAGACATATTGAATAAAGAGAACATTTATAAAATTCAAAAGGAATAAGTGTCACAAACTTTGTGAGCTACCCTCGCAACAGCTGACTATGTAAATCTAACTTGCTTATACACACACACGCGCAAACTATGCGTTGTGTGTGCAAACAAATGAAAGTGATCCAAGCGATCCGAAATAAAGCAGGCTAAACTTTTGCTGTAACTACGTTTGTTGGCAGCAATGTAAGATGCGGGGTGCGGGGTATGCAATGCAACAAGAGAATATATGCGAAAGAGAAGGCGAAAGATTCAAAGCGCACGCAAGGAAAGGAAATATGTATGTAGGTGTGTATGTGCAAACGCAAATATGTATATGCTTATAACTTTATGTATTAACAGATGTTATAAAATTCGCGGTTATATGTACATATGTATATGCATATGTAGCAAAAGCGAATTGCAAAAAGACCGCGATAATTTTGCGTTGGCATAATGACACACGCAATTAATGACAATTTGACCACCAGAAGTTTTATATTTAAATAGAAAATGTAAATAAATATTGCCGTTTTGTTTGTTTATTTATGTTTAAGATCATGCAATCGAATATTACTTGCGTGTATATATAAGAACCAATATATGTGTGTATGTTCATATGTGTATAACTCAGAACTGTTTTGTTCTATTGTATATAATATTTGGCGGTTATTTTTGGCGGTAGGCGTGAAATAATACTACATATGGCATTAAAGTATTAACATACATACATACATACTAGCTTATATATTTTGCATGCAAAGGTTATTACAGTAAGTGCCAGGAATTGAGCTGTTCACTAATTTTTATAATTTTTTTTATGTTGAACAAGCGACAACACAGTAAACTGGAAGCTCAATTTTTGACACTAATACCTGGAGACTGTCTAGGGAATCAATAGACATGGAACGACGGCTATTTTCCATTAGGTCCAGCGGCGACAACAAAAACGGCTTGGCAGTTGGGTCCAGCGGCGACCTCAAATACGGCTTGGCAGGTGGCACACTTTGTTGTTAATGTCTTTTTATTTAATCTAACCCACACACGAACGCGCAAGCAATAGCCAACCAGCACACAATAAATATCAAGAATTTAAATTGTTTATAAAATGAGACCGAAGTCCCTGCTCGGGCGCCAGTGAAAAATCTCTAAGCGTTTTTAGAGAACCGAAAATTAAACAAATCAATTGAGACGCGGTGGTTTCGAGTTTTGACAAAATTTATTGTTGCTGATGGCACAAGTATTGCTGCTTCCTTCTCGAGAGCGAACTTTATACATACTAGAGCGGTGACCACAACTTGGCCTCGGACTGTCAAATTTTGTCGTCGGCAAGTGCCGCTCGACTCAAAGCAAGGGAGAGTATTTAAATTCAACGACACTTCATGTGCTCTCTTAAATTCTATCTTAACTACTGTGCTCAAACAACTTGTTCTTCACTAAGTATTTAGATAAGATATTCAAGATATTAAGATATTCAGAATATTTCTATGCGCACGGGGAACTAATTCAGATCATTTTCTTAGACATATAGTCTACCCCTAATGCTTCATCTGCCAATCAAGAAACTAGATGATTGAACTTTTCGACGTTTGACAAGGAATTGTCGTCATGGACTAAACTTTCAAACAGGCACATAAAATTTTTGTATTTCGAATGTTTGTCAGTCAATTTTGGCAAACGCATTTTCGGCAACTGAGATCGCTGGCTCGAAACTATGGAGCAATCATGCTCAGGTCTTGGCCCTGAAGTCGACTTGGATGCGTTAATAAACAAGGCTCTTGTGACGACACACAAGTCCTCTAATGGCCCTCTAGAATCATTAAGAGGGCTTAAATTATCCAGATCAGTCCGTAGATCCATTGCCTTTGGTATATAACCTTCTAAAAGCTCTAATCGGCACGCTAACACTGTTTTATCAGACGAAATGGTCTTTGCTTTAATTGCTGTTTACATACGAGCAATATCAGCACTAACCTTGTATCTTTGCAAGCACATTTGTAATTTTGCACTTGTCTTGCTGATTTGTGGCTTTTCACTTGTCTTTTCGGACTCAGACATATTGAATAAAGAGAACATTTATAAAATTCAAAAGGAATAAGTGTCACAAACTTTGTGAGCTACCCTCGCAACAGCTGACTATGTAAATCTAACTTGCTTATACACACACACGCGCAAACTATGCGTTGTGTGTGCAAACAAATGAAAGTGATCCAAGCGATCCGAAATAAAGCAGGCTAAACTTTTGCTGTAACTACGTTTGTTGGCAGCAATGTAAGATGCGGGGTGCGGGGTATGCAATGCAACAAGAGAATATATGCGAAAGAGAAGGCGAAAGATTCAAAGCGCACGCAAGGAAAGGAAATATGTATGTAGGTGTGTATATGCAAACGCAAATATGTATATGCTTATAACTTTATGTATTAACAGATGTTATAAAATTCGCGGTTATATGTACATATGTATATGCATATGTAGCAAAAGCGAAATTGCAAAAAGACCGCGATAATTTTTCGTTGGCACAATGACACACGCAATTAATGAAAATTTGACCACCAGAAGTTTTATATTTAAATAGAAAATGTAAATAAATATTGCCGTTTTGTTTGTTTATTTATGTTTAAGATCATGCATCGAATATTACTTGCTAGTATATATAAGAACCAATATATGTGTGTATGTTCATATGTGTATAACTCAGAACTGTTTTGTTCTATTGTATATAATATTTGGCGGTAGGGGCGAAATAATACTACATATGGCACTCGCACTCTCAAATTTTGCCGTCGGCAAGTGCCGATCGACTCAAAGCAAGAGAGAGTATTTAAATTCAACGACACTTCATGTGCTCTCTTAAATTCTATCTTAACTACTGTGCTCAAACAACTTGTTCTTCACTAAGTATTTAGATAAGATATTCAAGATATTAAGATATTCAGAATATTTCTATGCGCACGGGGAACTAATTCAGATCATTATTTTTAGACATATAGTCGTAAATTTTACTCTCTATCACATGACGGTACGTGGACGTAATTGACTGCCCATAATCATTATTGTTTATACATACGGGGTTTTTAGATATCTTACTCACTCACAAAATGCGCTTCATGCTGTCGTAGGGCCCTTCGATGCAGGAGCTGTTGAGCTGTCGCTGTTGCCAAAAATACTTAAATTGATTATGGTAGATTCATGTGTGATGTGTGAGGAAAATTATAGATGATTGTGATAATTCCTCATGCGCACATTTTTACCACGTTTATGCTTGCTATAGGAAATACAAATTAATTAATACTATTGTCAAACTATAATATTTAGAGATATTTGATTTAGACGAAAGATCTAGATTTTATGGCAGTGCCATGTCATCTGGGCGTGCGTTGCACGTCGATCGAAATCTGCGTTGGGCACTTCAACACCATACGCAAAAAGGTTAGGTGCAGTCACGCGGTGCAAAAAAGTCTAACGCAGTGGTAGGGCAGAATAAGCGTAGTCTCACTGTGTGAAAAGTTGCAGCGCACTCATACATGAGCAAATGTAGCGATACTCCGAAAAATTTTCAGAGTTTTATATCTTTACTCCGATTGAGTTTTCATTGATGGTTCTGTAGCTCATAATATATGTTGCTATGCTTTCGCAAAACTTTGGCTTGCAAAAAGACAGGTGCTAACTTATGATTAAATTTCTTTTCAGCGTTACTTTGTGCAAAATTTCTGGCGTAAACAGAATCACCAGGTTTAAGTTGAACTGATCTGCTGCGTAGATTATATCTTCGCGCATTATCATCATGTGTATCTGCTACTTTTTCTTTTGCTTTGGCGCGTGCCAACTGCAATACATCGGCCCGTGTCAAATGCACATCGTCAGCCAATGCGTTCAGTTTGCGTAACAAGTCATAGTCTTTACCATTTCTTATCATGTTTTGACCGAAACAGAGATAATAGGGAGAGTATCCTGTACAGCGATGAATACTAGATCTAAATGAACCACTTATTTCATTCAAATTCATATCCCATTGGGCATGATCTTTTCCTATATATGCTCGAATTGCTGCTAGTACTGAGCGAATGAGACGCTCGCTGGCATTTGCCTGCGGAGAATAGATTGCAGTGCAAATTTGCGTAATGCCAAAACGTGTTAGAATTGATTTAAATTCTCCTGATTTGAATTGGGAACCGTTGTCAGACAGAATTATTTCTGGGACTCCAAATGTATGGAAAACTGAAGTTTCCAAGAATTCACATATCTTGACGGCCGTAAATTTCTTCAAAGGTTGTAAGAAATGAAATTTACTAAAGTGGTCAACTATTATAAGTAATCCTATGTTTCCTTTCTTGGACCTCGGGTATGGGCCTAATAAGTCAATATACAATTTTTGGAACGGTCTATCCGACATCATGGGTTTTCCCATAGGCGGTCTTAAAATTGTATTGGGGCTTTTGGTCATTCGGCAGGATGAACACTGTGCAACATAATTTCGAATCGCAGTTACCATGCCAGGCCAAAATATATATCTTTTTAATTTTTCTATCATCTTGCTGGTACCACAATGTGCAGCGTCTGGCGGGTCGTGCGCTCGACTCAACACTTCTGCTTGTAGTCCCTTGGGTATCCAGAGTTTCCATGATTCGGAGTCTTGAATTAAGTCTCCTGTTGAATACTCGGTACGTTTATAAATAAGGTTATCTACAATTTTTAAATCTGGAAGTCTTGCAATATTTTCTGATATTCGTTTCTTCAGTTCTTCATATTCTGTAGAGGTGAATTCTTTCGAAGACAAATCAACGATTGGGCCAAAACTCGAGAATTCACTAACTTCATCTTCATCACGACGAGATAATGTATCGGCTACCACATTTTGTGAACCTCAACGATGCTGAATTGAGAAATGTGTGTGTGTGTGTGTGCGTGGGAAACTGAGCATGTATGATCGTGTTTGCATGCGTAGGTGTTAGAGGGTGAATGTGTGTACGCAGGCGCTAGTGCACAGAAGCGTGTGACTCAAGATATCTTATTGATATTTGACAGTCCGGGAGACCCTTGTTCAACAAGTGCGCAGGCGCACGTGCCACAGGGTTAATGTGTTCAAGGGTGTGTGTGCGGTATTAAAGGTTGCGAGGTGAGCACGTGAAACTGATCAAGTGTGCATTGTCCCTTTTGTGGGGTTAGCCGTGATATTTGACAGTCCTGGAGACCCAAGTTCAACAAGTTAATGTGTTCGAGGGTGTGTGTGCGTGGCAAACTGAGCATGTATGATCGTGTTTGCATGCGTAGGTGTTAGAATGTGAATATGTGTACGCAGGCGCCAGTGCATAGAAGCGTGTGACTCAAGATATCTTATTGATATTTGACAGTCCAGGAGACCCTAGTTCAACAAGTTAATGTGTGCATTGTCCTTTTTGTGGGGTTAGCCGTGATATTTGACAGTCCGGGAGACCCTAGTTCAACAAGTTAATGTGTTCGAAGGTGTGTGTGTGTGTGCGTGGGAAACTGAGCATGTATGATCGTGTTTGCATGCGCAGGTGTTAGAGCATGAATGTGTGTACGCAGGCGCCAGTGCATAGAAGAGTGCGACTCAAGATATCTTATTGATATTTGACAGTCCGGCAGACCCCTGTTCAACAAGTTAATGTGTGCATTGTTCCTTTTGTGCGTTGTTAACCGTGATATTTGATTCTCCGGGAGACCCTTGTTCAACAAGTTCAACAAGTCCCTTTTGTGTCGGTGAGTATGAAAACGATATTGTTATAATTTATGATAAGCGTGTCCTCAAGCATACTAATTGATCGTCAGCACATAATCTTGAAATGCGTATATCAGGAACAACTACAACAACAAACAACTAACAGCTAAATATAAAACAGCTAATCAGCTATATCAAAAGCTAATCAATAATAAACAGCTAATCAGCTAATCAGCTATATAAACAGCTAATCAGCTATATCTAATCAGCTAATCAGCTATATCTAAACAGCTAATCAGGTTTATCTAACCAGCTAAACGGTAACAACAGTTAAAGAGCACCAACAGTTAAAGAGTTTAAGTAACATTTTTTATTTTATGAATCTTAAGCTTAGTTTATTATAATGATTCATAATTTTTTCAGCCTCGTTTATTAGAAATTGTTCTGTGCAGCATGCACAGGTATCTGGTCCTTCTGTTGCCTCGTTGAAAGACCATGGACATGAAGTTCTATGACTTCCATGTATTGACATCTGGTATGGAGATTTTTCCGCCAGCTTCATGTATGATTGGATTTCTTTGATCTGTTTCAGATCATGATGGTGAATGATATCATAATACTGGTTCAGAAACTCCTTAATTGTTATTGCGTTCATGTTTTGCTGCTGTTGCTAGATTTCTTCGTTGCTTTGTAGGCTTTATGATCTTCTGCTTCCTTCCTCGAAGTCGTGTTTTAAACTGAGCCTCAGTTTGAATGCATAGAAGAGGGTTTTTCACGTCCAAAACAAGGGTTAAAGGTTGAAAGGTGAGCATGCATGCGCACGTGCCACAGGGCAAATGCATGATCGTGTTTGTATGCATACGTGTTAGAGGGTAAATGCATGTGTGCGTGTGTGTGTACACAAATCTTTCCCCTGTTTATAAGTAATTTCACCACCATAATAAATAAACTAGTTTTTCTTATGTTTCTTTTTCTTTATTTAATGTTTACATTTAACAAAGGTAGCTTATATAAGAATTTTAGACATGTAGTTTATATGATGTAATAAATTTTTTAACATCACGTTGTTGAATAACAAAGTGAAAGCAAGCACATGTTTCTGTATTATCATAACAAGATTTACAGAATTCAAAATGTTCTCCAAATTGTGTTTTTATAATATTGAAATTTCCAACTTTCATGAACATGTTCCTTGACTTGATAAGAAATTGTAGATCTGCTCCAGTTAATATATTTCCAAAGTCAGATATTAAAATATTAATTTTATTTATTAAATTTGTAAAATGATTGTTATTGTTTTCCTCCATTTTTTTTTTTTTAAGATGTTCTCTCTCACAACTCTCAAAGTAGTCTAAAATTTTAAGAGCATTATTCAATGCACATACCCCTTCCGTACAATGTAGTGAACAAAATGGGAACTGGTTACCGCTCATTTCTTTTAATGAAGGAGAACCAAGTTCATAAATATCTGTTATGTCATAGTTTTTTAGAAAGTTTTTTAGAAAAAGTTTTTTTTCATATCCTTTACAAATTACTCGTTTTCCACTAGTTATTTTTCTTATATGTTGTTGTGCTTCTCTATAGTAATTCAAACCGTCATTCCAGCAAATTTTATGGTAGGTCTTTGTCATCCAAGCAGCAGTTTTTCTCAAGTGCTTATTTAATTTAGTAAAATCATATGGGGAATGTATAATGAAATGAGAATTGAGTGTGTTAACGTTTGTGTTACTAAAAACCACTCCAATTTCTTTTAAAATAAATTGTTTATTGTTTCCGTAGAACCCTTGAATATCAATCGATACAATTTCTTCACACATGTTGTTGTTGTTGTTGTTATTGCTGATTGTTCTCGTTAATATCCGTTAAACAATGCGGTGAACTAATCCATTCAACGGGTTGTATTCAACTAACCGATCATGTAAGAGTATGCAATATAGCTGTGCACTTTCATTAGATGTAGCACTAAGCTCTGCTGATATCCTAACATCAATGGGACCAGATTTTACCATTTCATTTTGATATGATAAATCTACAACAACAATCGGAGCCTTATTTAGAAAATCGGTTGGGGAAAGCAATGGAGTTTCGTTTCGGTTATAGTAACTATTTTGAAACTTTGAATACATTTCATAGAGGAGTGCAAAACGATTCTTGTTAAAATCTAATTTTAAATCATCATATGGATATGTTTCAGAATTTAGATAGACTTTTAGATTGGTTAAATTGTTTGTGATAAACTTATTTCCTTCTTTAAACGCAATTAATGCGAATCGAGGTCTTTCACGGTTAGCAGCTAGTTTAACATTCCAAATTTGATGTGTACCCTGACTAAGTTTAGGGTTAATATAGGTATCCCAACTACGAAATGCTAATGGAAGATTAGCACCGCTTTTTATTATATCATACAATTTAATTTTAGCTGCATCACTGGGGGTTACATGAGGAATTTTTCATGTTATACTTAACATTTCCAGTCTTAAATTATTACCAGCGTGGGCTTCATCATAAACTTCATTCATATTTTTAGATATCAAAAGTACTAGTTCATCCTTGCAGTTTAATATAACTTTCTTAAAATCTTCAGCAAACCCAAGTAAATTTTTTAGTGGAACTGAATATTCAAAATAACTTCGTGAAGTAAAGTCTCCAGATCCAGTCCATCAGGAATTGTAAAGTCTCTTAATCTCCAGTTCATTTAAAGATACATAATTCTTAATTGTAGATGTAGTACCAACAAATCTTGTTCTATCAATCTCAACACCATTTATTTCACAACGTATTTCATTCAGAAAATATGCCATACAATTGTTTCGTAGTTTTGTAACAACATTTGCAGTTTCCAGTGAATTATTGTCGTTAACTTTACTGATGACACCATGAAAATTGATAAAACTCTCATGAGGGATGTAGTATGCTCGTTGAAACGTCTTTGACCGAGTACTACTACGAAATACTCGGGCTTCTCATCGAAAGGAAATTCAACTTGTGTATGACTGACTTCTTGCTCCGAGCTTTCCGGTCGCCGGATGGGGCGGGGTTCTTTCCTAATCTGGTCCTACGGCCTCAAAGAATAAAAATTAAGTGCACTTTTACTTCTCTAACTAGATGATAAAATAAAAGGAGGTTCTATGTAAGTCGGTTTGATCAATGGACTGGTTTATGGGTGACTGATTTCGAAATAGGGATATTGGGATGCACTAGATGTCACACGTGCTCCCTTCTTTACCCACCCTGCCTTGGTGACGCCATTGTATGGTTTGGGTCACCCCTTGTATAATCTACATATTATTTACTGTGGCTGCTGAACTATCACATACCTATTGTTCCTGCGACGAACCATAAAGAGACGATTAAACGGGAGTTTTGTTATTCATGATGCTTACAAACTTCATTTATTACAAATTTTAATTTCGATTTCAAGATAAGACATGACTTGGGTTTCACCAAGTATTTAGAAATTTAAGATATTCAGAATATTTCTATGCGCACGGGGAACTAATTCAGATCATTATTTTTAGACATATAGTCGTAAATTTTACTTTCTATCACATGACGATACGTGGACGTAATTGACTGTCCATAATCATTATTGTTTATACATACGGGGTTTTTAGATATCTTACTCACTCACAAAATCCGCTTCATGCTGTCGTAGGGCCCTTCGATGCAGGAGCTGTTGAGCTGTCGCTGTTGCCAAAAATACTTAAATTGATTATGGTAGATTCATGTGTGATGTGTGTGGAAAATTATAGATGATTGTGATAATTCCTCATGCGCACATTTTTACCACGTTTATGCTAGTTATAGGAAATACAAATTAATTAATACTATTGTCAAACTATAATATTTAGAGATATTTGATTTAGACGAAAGATCTAGATTTTATGGCAGTGCCATGTCATCTGGGCGTGCGTTGCACGTCGATCGAAATCTGCGTTGGGCACTTCAACACCATACGCAAAAAGGTTAGGTGCAGTCACGCGGTGCGAAAAGTCTAACGCAGTGGTGCAAGTAGTCTCACTGTGTGAAGAGTTGCAGCGCACTCATACATGAGCAAATGTAGCGATACTCCGAAAAATGTGTTTGCGTCCACTACGTTGCAGACCCACGCTTATTGGACACCAAGTTGACCAATCTTACGGGTATCTGACAATGAGTGGTATTGATCGCAAGAAATCGTTGTCGCTGTAAAAATCAAAACAATTAGTTTACAATTTGCACGTGATTTGACACTAATATCACCTTTTTATTTCTACACTGGCTATTATTATATGAATATGATTCCGATTCCGAGATGCCTTTGGCATATATTATTAATTTTGCCGGCGTGAGTATAGGTAATTTAACCAGAATATGTGGACTTACAATTTATTTTGCCACTCGTATTTTATTTTCGATAAATATATATATACATATACATATATATTTTCGCTGCGTGATGCTTAGCTTCGGCGCCAATTATTGTGCAGAAATGCGCGTTCAGCATCTATTTATAGACGAAAGGTGGCGCTGTCGAAAATTCTCGAAGCAACTCTAACTGCATTAGCTAACTGTTTAATGGTGTGATATTCTTGATTCTCTTTTGGCACCATTCTTCCGCGAGAGGAATTGAGAGCGCCGTTTTGCATTACAGCTGTTTTGAATTCGCCCTCTGTTAATTCTTAACAGAAAGTGTGCAGAGGAGTTTCAACAGCTGCTGATCAACTTTGGCACACTACATCCATCTGTTAATGATTCGAGCGTCTTACACAAGAATTCATTAACAGAAAAAAGTGAGACTTGAAGTTGATTTTCAGAGTTTTATATCTTTACATACTCCGATTGAGTTTTCCTTGATGGTTCTGTAGCTCATAATATATGTTGCTATGCTTTCGCAAAACTTTGGCTTGCAAAAAGACAGGTGCTAACTTATGATTAAATTTCTTTTCAGCGTTACTTTGTGCAAAATTTCTGGCGTAAACAGAATCACCAGGTTTAAGTTGAACTGATCTGCTGCGTAGATTATATCTTCGCGCGTTATCATCATGTGTATCTGCTACTTTTTCTTTTGCTTTGGCGCGTGCCAACTGCAATACATCGGCCCGTGTCAAATGCACATCGTCAGCCAATGCATTCAGTTTGCGTAACAAGTCATAGTCTTTACCATTTCTTATCATGTTTTGACCGAAACAGAGATAATAGGGAGAGTATCCTTTACTGCGATGAATAGTAGATCTAAATGAACCACTTATTTCATTCAAATTCATATCCCATTGGGCATGATCTTTTCCTATATATGCTCGAATTGCTGCTAGTACTGAGCGATTGAGACGCTCGCTGGCATTTGCCTGCGGAGAATAGATTGCAGTGCAAATTTGCGTAATGCCAAAACGTGTTTGAAATGATTTAAATTCTCCTGATTTGAATTGGGAACCGTTGTCAGACAGAATTATTTCTGGGACTCCAAATGTATGGAAGACTGAAGTTTCCAAGAATTCACATATCTTGACGGCCGTAAATTTCTTCAAAGGTTGTAAGAAATGAAATTTACTAAAGTGGTCAACTATTATAAGTAATCCTATGTTTCCTTTCTTGGACCTCGGGTATGGGCCTAATAAGTCAATATACAATTTTTGGACATCATGGGTTTTCCCATAGGCGGTCTTAAAATTGTATTGGGGCTTTTGGTCATTCGGCAGGATGAACACTGTGCAACATAATTTCGAATCGCAGTTACCATGCCAGGCCAAAATATATATCTTTTTAATTTTTCTATCATCTTGCTGGTACCACAATGTGCAGCGTCTGGCGGGTCGTGCGCTCGACTCAACACTTCTGCTTGTAGTCCCATCGGTATCCAGAGTTTCCATGATTCGGAGTCTTGAATTAAGTCTCCTGTTGAATACTCGGTACGTTTATAAATAAGGTTATCTACAATTTTTAAATCTGGAAGTCTCGCAATATTTTCTGATATTCGTTTCTTCAGTTCTTCATATTCTGTAGAGGTGAATTCTTTCGAAGACAAATCAACGATTGGGCCAAAACTCGAGAATTCACTAACTTCATCTTCATCACGACGAGATAATGTATCGGCTACCACATTTTGTGAACCTCGACGATGCTGAATTGAGAAATTAAATCCTTGCAGTTTAAGTGACCAGCGCGCCAATCGACCTAACAAATCTTTCTGATTCATCAACCATTTCAGCGCGGAGTGGTCAGTTATTACCGTGAATTCTTGTCCTTCTATATAAGAACGAAATTTGTAAATACCTTGGATAACTGCTAAGCATTCTAATTCTGTGACGGAGTAGTTGCGCTGAGCCTTAGTGAGTTTGCTGGACATGTATGCTATCGGCATTTCCGTTCCATCACTATTGGCTTGTGCAAGGACACAACCAAGTCCATATTGACTTGCGTCGCAAAATAATAAAAATGGTCTAGAAAATCAGGTAGTTAGCTTTTCTTTGAGTTTTGAAAACGCTTTATCAGCTTCATTGCTCCAACAGTATTTTCTGTTCTTTCTTAACAAATCTGTAAGAGGCATTGAGAGTGTGGCGTATCCGTCGACGAATCGGCGATACCAACCGCACAGTCCCAAAAATCTCCGCAGTTGTTTAACGTTAGATGGTATCGGAAACTGTCTGATTGCAATTACCTTGCCTGGGTCAGTTTTAATTTGCCCATTTCCTATTATGAAACCTAAATACTTAATTTCTTTCATACAGAATTTCGATTTAGCGATATTTATCGTAAGATTTGCGTGTCGAAGGTAAGTTGCTATTTCGCTTAAAAGTGACATATGCGAACTAAAATCATCGGACAAGATTAACAAGTCATCTAGGTACACAAATACTCTAGTACGAAGATGTGCTGGTATGACTTGATCCATTAATCGGCAGAGAGTCTGTGCTGCATTACAAAGTCCGAAAGGCATAACCTTGTATTGGTAAAGTGGACGATTCGGTACAGTAAATGCCGTATACTGCCGTGACTTTCTTTCTAGTGGTATCTGCCAAAGAGCGTGCTTCATGTCCAACCCAGTAATAGCTGGAGGAAGACGACTCAAGATACCATCCACATGGGGAAGTGGATATGCATCTTTCCGTGTGTGTTTGTTTACCTCGCGTGAATCGAGACACAATCGAGTCTTGCTTCCTTTTTGTACTAAAACACAATTGCTGCTCCATGGACTATTCGATAGCTCGATAACATCCATGGCCAACATATTATCTATCTCAGCGAACATGAGTTTCTCCCTAGCCGGTGAAACGGGCCAGTGTCGTTGTTTTATGGGCTTGGATTCCCCGACATCGATACTGTGTTCGATAACCTGTGTTCGACCTAGTCCTTCTTTCTCGTAGGAGGGAAGTTTTTGAATGACTAAGTCTAATTCTCGCTGCTGTTGTTCGGAAAGAATATGCATTTTTGGTGGATCGTCTAAGTTGTTGTCTTTTCCAACATCTAGTTCTGATATGCTGTTAGAAGTTCTCATGATATTCTTAAGAAGACCAAAGTCGCGCCAAAAATCAATTCCAGATAAACATCTTGTTTTAGATCAGGGATAATGTAAAATTCAATTGTCTTACTTATGCCTTGATATTTGACATTAGTTGTTAGCATGCCTAGAACTGGACATTCTGCGTTATTGGCTGTTCTAATACGACCGGAGCATCTTTTTGTTTTTGGGTGCATTAACAGTTGAGTGGCGGCTTTGCCTCCGAGACAAGAAAAGGGTTGCACCTGAATCAAGAAGAGCTATGTATTCCTTATCTTCTATATTTATTTCGGTGTACAAACGGTTGTCTGAATTGGTAAATATAGACTCTACTAGCTTTTTACGACACGAGCGAACTTTCTTCCAAAATCTTCGCATGCGTAGTGTGGAACGACTGTTTTTAGGTTTCCTGTCTAAACTGTCAATTTTACCAAATATACGCTGTCGTGCTGACAGATAGTTTGCGTATCGAGCATGAAAAGGTAGACGTCTATACGATGAGGTTTGGTCTTTATTATCAGAATATTTCTGACTGGTCAGACTTTGCGATGGAATTGCAGTCTGAATTGCGTTATTAAGTTTTAATGGGTCGGATGCGCCGGAATCTTCCGCGCATCCGACGGAGGGTTTTCCGAAGGATTGCATGATAGGCAGTTTGGCTTGTAAATGTCTTTCTTACCACAGCCGTAACAAAAAATAGAACGTGGCTCAAAACAAACGTCATAACGATGCCCAGATTTGCCACAGTTCCAACATTTGATGCTTTTGTGCTGCATAGCAGCTACTTCTGAAGTGTCATCTAGCTCGGAAACAAAAGGTCTATTGAATCTAGATGGTTGTGTTCTGTTCTGTTTACAGAATTGCTCATGTGTACGAATTTCTTCTCGTAGCCTAACTAATGTAAGTATGTTCAAGTGCATTAGCTCGTAGCGAAGAGACGGTTTGGAATGCCGAATTAACAGTCGCACTAGAGATTCTTCTTGTATGGGATTTCTTAACCGAGTAACAAGTTTCTCGACTTCAAATTGAAATTCTTCCAAGGATTCTTTTTCACCTTGTCGCCTAGAGTTTATGGATTCCCAAATATCCATATCTGTTTCAATGTCCTCAAATTTCTTCCTAAACTCTACACAAAATGTATTCCAAGTAAAATGTGGATATGTTTTGTGGAATTTCCAGAACCATTCGTTAGCCTTGCCTACCAAAAGTAGATGCAAATGGTCACACAGTAGGCTGTGATTACCGTATAAGTTCTGGTTTGTCATAGAGCGTACTCTATATAGAAAATCTTCCGTAGCCAAGCCACTTTTGGAACCATCGAACTTTATATGCCAGTTCTGGATAATGTTCGACACTTTTTCTGGCGGTATTAAGGTACTGTTATTCAAGGATCGATTACTACTGTCATTTTGACTCTGATTCATGTTAACGCTACGAGGGAGATCAACGCTCGCAATGGGTGGAGGTGAGATGTGCTGCTCCTTTTGTATATGGATATTCGCTAATCGATTTTGTATTCACGCTGTGACATTTTGCATAATCTGCTGCTGTTGAATTCGCAAAGCGTTTTGTAATAATGAATCAAAATGGACCGTACTTGTTGTCTGGTTGGGTACTGCATTCAAAGGTTTTTGACCGTTACTGTTATTATTGATGGTGCAGTGTTGGTTCTGACTATTTCTATTAGTGGACCTGGTTGACATTCCGCGTCGAGGAGTACCTCCTCTACGGTTTCTACCTACTGATCGGTTTCCTATAGAAGTATTAACGTTGCCTTGGTTATCATTAAGACCAAGCGTTATTAATTCACGTGCTTGTTCAGCTGCATCTAATTCAGCTGCCAAATTGTTATTCGATAGCGACAATTGTCTAACCGTACACGGATTCTTACAAACCGGACAGCTTCTATTGTTTTGGAGAGATCGTAATATACATTGATTGTGAAATTTATGCTTGCATGGTGAGACTGCCGTTAATTCTTTAGAATTCATAGGTTCGTGACAACTTCCACAAAATGGGTCTTGCTGCTGCAAGGTGTCGCTTAAATCTTCGTGGCTGTGCCTAACAGACATTTTGCTAAGTTTATAATTTTATAATGGTTTATAATAATTTCATTAAATTTTTGGTTCGTCGCTTTCCCAAAAGGATGTTTTCGTTCAGGCCAGTAAATAATCCTATTCGTCAAAAAGTCACTATTTGTTCGCTTAAAAGAATACTATGGTACTGAAATTGATTCCTTTGAATTGTAAAGGTCGAGCTTCCAATGAATATACTATAGTTGCTCGCGATTCCTTTTCCGATTCTAGGGAAATCAATTGACAGTGTTTATTTTGCGGACCGTTAAATTAATCAAAAAGATATGACAGCTAAAAATGGGTTTGATTTGGTCGAACGCTAGTTAATTACCAGCTACTATTCGCTATTCCAGAAATCAAAGTTCCATTCGCACTCACATATATTGGTAAATTGCAGCATCCGTTTTACAAAATCGAGAATTAAAGATTAAAGCTACTCGTGATCATGCAGTCCATGCAGGTCGATCAATCCTTTTAGCAGAATTGTGATCGCTGTTCCATACTATGGATACATCTGATCTATAAGCTTTAACACTCGTTTTGGTTTGTTGCTTCAAAAATGTAATTTATAGTGGATGCATTAATATATGAATGTGAACGTGAAGCTTTCTTGCAATAGGGTCTTATTATTGCTTATGGTGTCGTTTGCTTCTTTTTATATATTTGATACTAATTGCTTTTCATGGCTTTTTGTTCTGGGTGCCGATGATATACTCGCAATTTGTATTGGAGCCTTTGCAACGATGCTTACACCAATATCTCTTCTTCTAGGCAACAATTATTCGTTTAATTGACAATGAAGATGTTGTGTCATCTAGCCTTTTGGGTTAGATGCCAATTATTCTCATAATTGAGAAAAGAGATTATCTCTGATGGTGGTAACATCTCGTTCGGGCCTTAACGTTGGGCGCCATTTTCTTTTGTGTAGTATGCGCGTTGAAACGTCTTTGACCGAGTACTACTACGTAATACTCGGGCTTCTCATCGAAAGGAAATTCAACTTGTGTATGACTGACTAGGCTTCGTGCACTTCTTGCTCCGAGCTTTCCGCTCTCCGGATGGGGCGGGGTTCTTTCCTAATCTGGTCCTACGGCCTCAAAAGAATAAAAATTAAGTGCACTTTTACTTCTCTAACTAGATGATAAAATAAAAAGGGGTTCTATGTAAGTCGGTTTGATCAATGGACTGGTTTATGGGTGACTGATTTCAGAATAGGGTTATTGGGATGCACTAGATGTCACACGTGCTCCCTTCTTTACCCACCCTGCCTTGGTGACGCCATTGTATGATTTGGGTCACCCCTTGTATAATCTACATATTATTTACTGTGGCTGCTGAACTATCGCACACCTATTGTTCCGGCGACGAACCATAAAGAGACGATTAAACGGGAGTTTTGTTATTCATGAAGCTTACAAACTTCATTTATTACAAATTTTAATTTCGATTTCAAGATAAAACATGACTTGTTCTTCACCAAGTATTTAGAAAGATATTCAAGATATTAAGATATTCAGAATATTTCTATGCACACGGGGAACTAATTCAGATCATTATTTTTAGACATATAATCGTAAAATTTACTCTCTATCACATGACGGTACGTGGACGTAATTAACTGCCCATAATCATTTTTGTTTATACATACGGGGTGTTTAGATATCTTACTCACTCACAAAAAGTCCGCTTCATGCTGTCGTAGGGCCCTTCGATGCTGGAGCTGTTGAGCTGTCGCTTTTCCAAAAATACTTAAATGATTATGGTAGATTCATGGGGTTGTTTGGAAAAATTATAGATGATTGTGATAATTCCTCATGCGCACATTTTTACCACGTTTAAGCTAGTTATAGGAAATACAAATTAATTAATACTATTGTCAAACCGTAATATTTAGAGATATTTGATTTAAACAAAAGATCTAGATTTTTATGGCAGTGCCATGTCACCTGGGCATGCGTTGCACGTCGATCGAAATCTGCGTTGAGCACTGCAACACCATACGCAAAAGGTTAGGTGCAACCACACGGTGCAAAAAATCTAGTGCCGTGATTCAGGGCAGGAATTAAGCGTAGTCTCACTGTGCGCAGAGTTGCAGCGCAATCATAAATGAGCAAATGTAGCGATACTCCGGAAAATGTGTTTGCGTCCACTACGTTGCAGACCCACGCTTATTGGGCACCAAATTAACCAATCTTACGGGTATCTGACAATGAGTGGATTGCCACAAAAAATTTGTTTCCGTTTTTTATTATTTTTTCTCTACTTTTATTATTTTATTATTATTCTTCTTCCGGGATTCCTTTTGCATTTTTTTTTTATTTTGCCGGCGTGAATAAAGGTAATTTAACAAGAATATGTGGACTTAAATTTCTGCAACTCGTATTATATTTACAATAAATTTATATATTTTCGCTGCGTGAGCCTTAGCTTCGGAGCCAATTATTGTGCAGAAATCCGCGTTCAGCATCTATTTATAGACGAAAGGTGGCGCTGTCGAAAATTCTCGAAGCAACTCTAACTGCATTAGCTAACTGTTTAATGGTGTGATATTCTTGATTCTCTTTTGCGGACCATTCTTCCGCGAGAGGTGAGAGCGACGTTTTACATAACAGCTGTTTTGAATTCGCGCTCTGTTAATTATTAACAGAAAGTGTACAGAGGAGTTCCAACGGCTGATAATCAACTTTGGCACACTACACAATTTCGTCTATGTCGGTTCCTCTCGATACTAGATCTGCCGGATTAGCATCTGTTGGACAACTCCTGAATTTCTGCAGTTCTATTTGCCACAAATGTGCCCAATATGCCAGAATCGCGTTGTAACCAATACAGCAAAATCTGGGAATCCGACCAGAAATTCAAGCTTTCTATATTAAATTTTGATAAAGCTATCGCAATTTGGTGCCAGAGCTTGGCCAGAAAGAGCGCTGCACATAGTTCTAGTCGGGGTATTGTTTTCACGTTTAGTGGAGCTACTCTATACTTTGCAGTAAGCAATGTAATGCCAACGTCTCGGTTGTTGCAAGTTCGAATGTATATACAACAACCAAATGCATGACTGGATGCATCGGCAAAGCCATGTATCTGAACCCTTTAATACGTATTTAGACATACGTACCTAGGCATGCGGATTTTTATGTAAATCGCGTAACGTCATGGTAAACTTGTTCCATGTTGGGTAGAGACTCATTGGAATGGCTTCATCCCAGTCTATCTTCAGTCTCCACAACTCATGCAACAACATTTTGGCCTTGGTAACAATTGGACACAGCAAACCAAGAGGGTCAAACAAACGAGAAGCTGCAAACAATATGTTGCGTTTCGTTGGCTTAGCCGAAGCAAAACTGTCCACATCGAGATGATATTTAAACATATCCTCTTGAGGTGCCCAGCGCATCCCAAGAGTTTTTACGGAACTTTGGTCATCAATTTTGAGAGTCACTTCTTCGCTACCTTTTGTTTTGAATGACAGATCATTACAGTTGGTTGCCCACTTGGCAAGTGGGAAACATCCTGATTCCAATATCTTTTTAACTTCGTTGCAAATAGTGTTAAGTTCTTGTATACTATCTGCTCCTGCCAACATATCATCAACATAAAAGCACTTCTTAATCACATCTGATCCAATAGGATGTGATTGTGCGTGCATGTTGGCTAGCACAAACAAGCAGCGTATCGCCAGAAAAGGTGCAAAAGCTGTACCATATGTCACTGTATTAAGTCGGTATGCCTGAATATTTTGTGAAGTATTTTCTCTCCACAGAATAAGTTGCAAATTTCCGTCTTATTCAGAGACATTTATCTGCCTATACATTTTTGAAATGCCATCCAGTATATTTGCCTGCTACTATCCATCCTATCAGCGTTTTTTGCATTATAGGAAGTTCAGAACTGTAGTATCCCAAACAGAATGCTTTCGAATATAAATTCGAAATTCGAAATTGCCCCTCTTTTTGGACTGAACCGGGTTAGCACTGCATAAAGCTTTCTCTTTCTTCTCTTAAAGTCGCCCACGCGATCTGGTTAATCGTACGATTTAACTCAACTCCAACTTAAAGCTTTTTTTTCGAAGTTATAAAAGGAGCTTTTGCCTTATCTATAACACATTTTCTGATTGGTTATCATTTAGGCCAAGCGTTATTAATTCACGTGCTTGTTCAGCTGCGTCTAATTCAGCAGCCAAATTGTTATTCGATAGCGATAGTTGTCTAACCGTACACGGATTCTTACAAACTGGACAGCTTCTATTGTTCTGGAGGGATCTTAATATGCATTGATTGTGAAATTTATGCTTGCATGGTGAGACTGCCGTTAATTCTTTAGAATTCATAGGTTCGTGACAACTTCCGCAAAATGGGTCTTGCAGCTGCAAGGCGTCGCTTAAATCTTCGTGGCTGTGCCTAACAGACATTTTGCTTAGTTTGTAACTTTATAATGGTTGATAATAATTTCATTAAATCTTTGGTTCGTCGCTTTACCAAAAGGATGTTTTAGTTCAGGCCAGTAAATAATCCTATTCGTCAAAAAGTCACTAGTTGTTCGCTTAAAAGAATACTATGGCACAGCAATTGATTTCTTTAAATTGTAAGGGTCGAGCTTCCAATGAATATACTATAGTTACTCGCGATTCCTTTTCCGATTCTAGGGAAATCAATTGACAGTGTTTATTTTGCGGACCGTTAAATTAATCAAAAAGATATGACAGCTAAAAAATGGGTTTGATTCGGTCGAACGCTAGTTAATTACCAGCTACTATTCGCTATTCCAGAATCAAAGTTCCATTCGCACTCTCATATATTGGTAAATTGCAGCATCCGTTTTACAAAATCGAGGATTCAAGATTAAAGTTACTTGTGATCATGCAGGTCCATGTAGGTCGATCAATCCTTTTTACAGAATTGTGATCGCTGTTCCATACTATGGATACACCTGATCTATAAGCCTTAACACTCGTTTTGTATGTTGTTTCAAAATGTAATTTATAGTGGATGGATTAATATATGAATGTGAATATGAAGCTTTCTTGCAATAGGGTCTTATTATTGCTTATGGTGTCGTTTGTTTCTTTTTAAATATTTGATACTAATTGCTTTTCTTGACTTTTTGTTCTGGGTGCTATTGATATACACGCAATTTGTATTGGAGCCTTTGCAACGATGTTTACACCAATACCTCTTCTTCTAGGCAATAATTATTAGTATAATTGACAATGAAGATGTTGTGTCATCTAGCCTTTTGGATTAGATGCCAATTATTTTCGTAATTGAGAAAAGAGACTATCTTTGATGGTGGTACCATCTCGTTCGTGCCTTAACGTTGGGCGCCATTTATCTTTATGTAGTATGCGCGTTGAAACGTCTTTAACCGAGTACTCCTACGTAATACTCGAAAGGAAATTCAACTTGTGTATGACTGACTAGGCTTCGTGCACTTTTTGCTCTGGGCTTTCTGCTCGCCGGATGCATCCCATCCGGATGGGGCGGGGTTCTTTCCTAATCTCGTCCTACGGCCTCATAAAAACAAAAATTAAGTGCACTTCTACTTCTCTAACTAAATGATAAAATAAAAAGGGGTTCTATGTAAGTCGGTTTGATCAATGGACTGGGTTATGGACGACTGATTTCAGAATAGGTTTATTGGGATGCACTAGATGTTATATGTGCTCCCTTCTCTACCCACCCTGCCTTGGTGACGCCATTGTATAATTTGGGTCACCCCTTGTATAATCTTCATATTATTACTGTGGCTGCTGAACTATTGCATACCTATTGTTCCGGAGACGAACCATAAAGAGACGATTAAACGTCAGTTTTGTTATTCATGAAGCTTACAGACTCCATTTATTACAAATATTAACTTCGATTTCAAGATAAAATATGACTTGTTCTTCACTAAGTATTTAGATAAGATATTCAAGATATTAAGATATTCAGAATATTTCTATGCACACGGGGAACTAATTCAGATCATTTTCTTAGACATATAATCTCAAAATTTACTCTCTATCACATGACGGTACGTGGACGTAATTAACTGCCCATAATCATTTTTGTTTATACATACTGGGTGTTTCGATATTGTACTCACTCACAAAATCCGCTTCATGCTGTCGTAGGGCCCTCCGATGCTGGAGCTGTTGAGCTGTCGTTTCCAAAAATACTTAAATGATTATGGTGATAATTCCTCATGCGCACATTTTTACAATGTTTATGCTGTCTATAGGAAATACAAATTAATTAATACTATTGTTAAATCGTAATATTTAGAGATATTTCAAGTAAACAAAAGATTCTAGATTTTTATGGCAGTGCCATGTCACCTGGGCATGCGTTGCACGTCGATCGAAATCTGCGTTGAGTACTGCAACACCATACGCAAAAGGTTAGGTGCAACCACACGGTGCAAAAAATCTAGTGCCGTGATTCAGGGCAGGAATTAAGCGTAGTCTCACTGTGCGCAGAGTTGTAGCGCAATCATAAATGAGCAAATGTAGCGATACTCCGGAAAATGTGTTTGCGTCCACTACGTTGCAGACCCACGCTTATTGGGCACCAAATTAACCAATCTTACGGGTATCTGACAATGAGTGGATTCCGGCGTGAATAAAGGTAATTTAACAAGAATATGTGGACTTATTTCGCAACTCGTATTATATTTACAATAAATTTATATATTTTCGCTGGGTGAGCCTTAGCTTCGGAGCCAATTATTGTGCAGAAATCCGCGTTCAGCATCTATTTATAGACGAAAGGTGGCGCTGTCGAAAATTCTCGAAGCAACTCTAACTGCATTAGCTAACTGTTTAATGGTGTGATATTCTTGATTCTCTTTTGCGGACCATTCTTCCGCGAGAGGAATTGAGAGCGACGTTTTACATAACAGCTGTTTTGAATTCGCGTTCTGTTAATTATTAACAGAAAGTGTACAGAGGAGTTCCAACGGCTGATAATCAACTTTGGCACACTACACAATTTCGTCTATGTCGGTTCCTCTCGATACTAGATCTGCCGGATTAGCATCTGTTGGACAACTCCTGAATTTCTGCAGTTCTATTTGCCACAAATGTGCCCAATATGCCAGAATCGCGTTGTAACCAATACAGCAAAATCTGGGAATCCGACCAGAAATTCAAGCTTTCTATATTAAATTTTGATAAAGCTATCGCAATTTGGTGCCAGAGCTTGGCCAGAAAGAGCGCTGCACATAGTTCTAGTCGGGGTATTGTTTTCACGTTTAGTGGAGCTACTCTATACTTTGCAGTAAGCAATGTAATGCCAACGTCTCGGTTGTTGCAAGTTCGAATGTATATACAACAACCAAATGCATGACTGGATGCATCGGCAAAGCCATGTATCTGAACCCTTTAATACGTATTTAGACATACGTACCTAGGCATGCGGATTTTATGTAAATCGCGTAACGTCATGGTAAACTTGTTCCATGTTGTGTAGAGACTCATTGGAATGGCTTCATCCCAGTCTATCTTCAGTCTCCACAACTCATGCAACAACATTTTGGCCTTGGTAACAATTGGACACAGCAAACCAAGAGGGTCAAACAAACGAGAAGCTGCAAACAATATGTTGCGTTTCGTTGGCTTAGCCGAAGCAAAACTGTCCACATCGAGATGATATTTAAATATATCCTCTTGAGGTGCCCAGCGCATCCCAAGAGTTTTTACGGAACTCTGGTCATAAATTTTGAGAGTCACTTCTTCGCTACCTTTTGTTTTGAATATCCTTTTTAACTTCGTTGCAAATAGTGTTAAGTTCTTGTATACTATCTGCTCCTGCCAGCATATCATCAACATAAAAGCACTTCTTAATCACATCTGATCCAATAGGATGTGATTGTGCGTGCATGTTGGCTAGCTCAAACAAGCAGCGTATCGCCAGAAAAGGTGCAAAAGCTGTACCATATGTCACTGTATTAAGTCGGTATGCCTGAATATTTTGTGAAGTATTTTCTCTCCACAGAATAAGTTGCAAATTTCCGTCTTATTCAGAGACATTTATCTGCCTATACATTTTTGAAATGCCATCCAGTATATTTGCCTGCTACTATCCATCCTATCAGCGTTTTTTGCATTATAGGAAGTTCAGAACTGTAGTATCCCAAACAGAATGCTTTCGAATATAAATTCGAAATTCGAAATTGCCCCTCTTTTTGGACTGAACCGGGTTAGCACTGCATAAAGCTTTCTCTTTCTTCTCTTAAAGTCGCCCACGCGATCTGGTTAATCGTACGATTTAACCGCAACTCCAACTTAAAGCTTTTTTTCGAAGTTATAAAAGGAGCTTTTGCCTTATCTATAACACATTTTCTGATCGGCTCTTTTGTTAAACAGACGCATTGTCTTTGTGGTCTGAAAAATTAAAATAAAAAGTCTTAATATAAAAAAAACGGGTACAGCTTACGCTGCAATTGGAACCTGGTTATATCACCAGCAATTTTCCGGAACTATATTTGTGCAATTTGCTAAAGTAAAGATTTTCTTTCAGCCGTGTGGCAGGCGGTTTTTCTTTTGAAGTCTAAAAGGCCTGGCCACGCTTTCTTCAACTGATCTAGAGCCCACTGGCTGTCGAACGACCTCGGCCGACCTTGGTTAAATCCAGACAAGGTCATAGGTCGATACAGGTTTCCCAGTATAAGATAAGTCGTGATATTGCTGTGTACGATGCTGGTGCAACATTTTACTTAATCACCCAGTTTTTGGCTTCAAACCCAATTTCATCTTTGGTTGAAAGAGAACGCGCGAAGTGTGTACAACTTTTTTCCCCAGGCACAGTTTGGAATTCATCTATGGTTCTCAAACTGCCTAAGCGAAAGGCACACACGCACGCACAACCGGAAAATTAATTTTTTTTCGAGAACAGCTGATGAGTTCTATAACTCGAGAGCAGCATTAGAAATTAAATTAAAATTGTTTCAATGAATTAAAATTATTCATACCGTTCTTATATGAAAATTCCAATGGATTCAAGGAAATGAAATCCTTATATATCTAAATTAAATTTAAATTACAACCTAGTTTAAGTAACGTAATTTTCTGTTATATAAGTCTCTACTTTATGGCCATTTAATTTGATTATTTTGGACGAGCATGTACACATGGTAGGCATATATATCTAATTTGTTCTAAGTATATAGCTTCCAACTTTACCCAACAACCGTTCAATGGGCCCATCGTTCGAGAGAATTGCGGATTCAAAAAAAATATATATATAAAAGAAAAATTTGAAAATGAGTTAGTCTACCCAGTAGTTTGAACATTAATTATTATATAAATGCCACGTGTTTTTTTCTCAGCCACGGGCCTATTTTCTTTAAGCAGTAATTGAAACTGCATTTATTTTGATTTACCTTCTCTCCAAAAAAAAGAGATGTATTTAAAAATTGTAAATGAATTTATATAAAAAAATAGAAATTGAAGATGGATAACTAAATATTTGTTATGGGTCTATCTGGATCTTTGCTAAGACAACATGAAGTAATTTAATAATCGTTTTCTTTAAATATTAGGGGCAATGCCTAGATATCACCAGATACATTGCCATGGTAGTGTGGGTAGAGACGAGGGACAACAACACCTAGTTCCCCCTGATGAATAATTCCAGTAATCGTTTGAGGTGTGTCGGCACCGATTTTGTTATTCTCGTAGATATTATCACTAGGCTAGTTAAACCGTGCACTTATATTTTATGATGTGGTAGGTACTAGGGAGTTTGGCCTGGAAAACCCCGACCAATCCGGCGAGCTAGGACCGAGCAAAGCAAGAGTGCACATGCTCCGCACCCAAAACTCCACGGGCTTCTCTCTGTCACCTTAGCCATTAAAAGCCATTAAAACATACTAGGCTGTACACTACACATCTAAATGGCGTCTAACGTATGAGGCCGAAATAGCTTAAAAGGGAATAAACTAGTTAGTTTAACTTAAAGATGTTAAATAATTTTCAGTTTCCCAGATGAAATTTTAGCTTGCTTCGCTCTACTTCTCGGCTAGACTTTACATCACTCAGCAAATTTTGTTTTGGTTACATATTTATTTCATATAGTTTTTTTTAAAGAAAAGTTCTAAATCTACCCTTGGATTTTGCGTTTGAAATTCTTTTAATGGGATTGGACGACCAGGATGAGATTAGACAATTCTGAGGAATTTATATGAAATTTAAATTAAAATTCACTTCGTATTCATTTGGATTACAAAACTCTGTTTTGTTGTACGGATTTTGTCCA
>JAEIGL010000257.1:0-19060 GCA_018903715.1 Zaprionus davidi | reverse complement strand
TAACCGCGGCATCCATCGCTGCTTATTAGCTTTTGCCTCTGACACGCGACAATTGTTATAATTAATAAATTCAGTGTATGTAAATTCGTGAATAAATATTAAAACTTATTTCTGTGTACGATACACATAAAAGTGGTGACCCCGACGTCGATTCACTATATACATACACTCGAAAATCTGCATCAATTTTGGAAATCAACGACGCCATGGAAAACGACGCCGACGTTTTTCACGATCCCGTTGCTCGTGTTCCCGACGCTGCAATTAACCGCCTGGCTGTAAAAATACCACCGTTTTGGCCCGAGCACCCCGAATTATGGTTGTCTCAAATCGAAGCCCAATTTATTTTGGCGGGAATAACATCTGACGACACAAAGTTCAACACAGTTCTGGCATCAATCGAAGCATCAGTTTTGGCGCGAATTTCCGACGCAGTCGTCAACCAGCCAAGCGTTAGCAAATACGAAAACTTAAAATCTTGCATTCTGGAACGCTTCTGTGAAAGCGAACAGAAGAAAATCCAGAAGTTAATATAGGAGATCGACCTCGGTGATAAGCGTCCTTCACAATTGCTTAATGAGTTAAGCTCGCTCTCCGCAAATAATGTTAATGAAAGCTTCTTAAAAGCACTTTGGATGCAGCGCTTATCAACACAAGTGCAAACTATCTTGCAGGTATCGGACGCCAGCTTATCAGACTTGGCTAAGTTGGCAGATAAAGTAGTAGATGTTGGCGATTTTCACACTGTACGCACGGTTGACTACAGTTCTAAGTCTTTACCACCCCCGCAACACTGATGTTGACGACCATTTAGAAACGCATCGAGCAACAGATAAACGCCCTACTCAAAAACATTTCTCGCAAGAGCAATCGGTCCACATCAACAAGGCGCAGCAGCAGCGCCACAACGCAAAACGCAGGTCAAACCTCAAGCATGTGTTGGTACCACAGCAAATTCGGTAGCGACGCCCAGAAATGCCGCCAACCATGCTCTTTTTCGTCACAAACAAAAAACTAACGCAGTCTTCGGATTCGGGAGGCAAATTCGAAGAGGGCCACTGCACAATTGCCCGCCTCAGCATCAGCGACAACTTTTCCAAAATAAAATTCCTTATCGATACCGGCGCCGACATTTCAGTGTTGCCACTCTGTAAAAATGCAAAACCAATACCCACTCCAAAGCTTCTTTTCGCAACCAATGCCTCAAAAATACAAACCTATGGAGAAAAACGCATAACATTATCACTCGGACTAAGGCGAAATTTTGTTTGGACTTTCGTGGTAGCTAACGTAAATTGCGCTATCATTGGATCCGATTTTCTTCAATACTTCGACTTGCTCGTTGACATTAAGCGACGTAAACTTATCGATCGAGCAACGCTATCCGAATCGACCTGTGGCACGCTTCCGCATGAAATAGCTCGGATTTTATCCTACGATGCGTGCAACCAATACGCCAAGCTACTTCACGAATATCGAGATCTCGCAACGATCAATTCAAACAGGCTGTTAATAACATCAAAAGTAGCCCATTTTATCACGACAAACGGCCCGCCCACTAACGCTCGTGCACGACAACTGGCAGCAGACAAACTCAAAGCAGCGCAGAGCGAGTTTTCATATCTTTTAGATAAAGGAATATGTCGTCCCTCAAAGAGCAACTGGTCAAGCCCTTTACACATGGTAAAGAATGCGAACGGAGAATGGCGTCCATGCGGAGACCAACGAGTTCCAAACAACGTAACAGTGCCTGATAGATATCCGATTCCGTACATACTGGATGTAACGAGCATTCTATACGCTAAGAATATAATTTCTAAAATCGACCTGCAGAAAGCATATCACCAGATTCCTGTCGAGCCGCAAGATATTCCCAAAACAGCCATTATCACGCCTTTTGGGTTATTCGAATTCATGTTCATGACGTTCGGCTTGCGAAATGCAGCGCAGACTTTTCAGCGGTACATAAATGACGTCATACAGGGTCTCGATTTTGCTTTCGCATACATCGATGACATTTTGATCGCTTCAGAGTCCGCAGCGCAGCACGAGACGCACCTCCGCCTAGTCCTCGACCGCCTCCGAAAGGCACAACTCACCGTGAACTTCGAGAAGTGTCAGTTTGGAAAGTAGCAACTCACGTTCCTGGGTCATGACATCAGCCAGCACGGTTTAAAACCATCTGAATCTAAAAAGGAAGCCATTCGTCACTTTAAAAAACCGCTTACCGCTAAGGATCTGAAAAAGTTTCAGGGTATGATCAACTTTTATCGGCCGTTTATCCCACATGCGGCTGATAATCAACATATACTCCAGACACTGATTCAAGGTAATAAAAAAAACGACAAAACTGTGATACTCTGGTCTACAGAAGCCGTTCACGCGTTCGACGCCTGCAAAAACGATCTTGCAAATGCTACGTTGCTGAACTATATGGCACCAAATTCTCAAGTAACGTTGACCACCGATGCATCGGACGACGCTATGGATGCCGTGTTACATCAGATCGTCAACGGACAAACACAGCCACTGGGTTTCTTCTCCAAGAAATTTTCATCTCCAAGAAATTTTCATCTCTGCTTAAGTCTGACCCAGAAAATACTATATCACTAACGAAATTGTTTATTCCAAGCTCAAACAAACAATTGTACTGCCATGTTAACAATAAACAGGTACGCCCGTTTGTGCCCAGGTGCCTACGCCCAATGGTAGTCCAAGGCCTACATTCGCTATGCCATCCAAGAGTTAAGGCAACGAACAAATTGGTTAGCAACCACTACGTTTGGCCTCGCATGGCAAAGGATGTCGCCAAAATTGTACGTTCTTGTATCCCGTGCCAAAAAGCCAAATTCCAGCGCCACACAAAATTGCCACTTGGAGAATATGCCGCCTGCGACGCTCGCTTCGAGCACATCAACATAGATATCGTTGGCCCACTGCCCTCATCCAACGGATATCGATACTGTCTTACGTGTATCGATCGCTTCTCACGATGGACTGCTGCGATTCCCTTAATTGACATCACAGCACAGTCAGTTGCCAGTGCACTGATTTCTGGCTGGTTCGCGCTCTATGGAATCCCGCTCCACATCACAACGGATTTAGGACGGCAGTTCGAGTCCACACTGTTCCAAGAGCTTTCTAAAATCTGTGGTTTTAAACATCTACGCACAACGGCATACCACCCATAAGCTAACGGCATGGTCGAACGATGGCACAGAACATTAAAAGCTGCCATAAAATGTTCTGATCTAATCAACTGGAGCACTGCATTGCACCTCATCCTACTAGGACTACGCACTACGATCAAAGACGACATCGGGTTAAGTCCAGCCGAAATGGTGTACGCCACAACACTGCGAGTTCCTGGCGGATTTTTTCATCAAGCACTGAAAATCGCAGCGAGTCTGAGTTCACCGAGGCTCTTCGGAAAACTATATCGCAGCTGCCAACTACTAAGCCAGTACACCATCACATGCCTCAAGAGTTTATTCACCCCGATCTAAATCAATGCAAACACGTCTTCGTCAGAGTGGATCAAGTTAAAACTCCATTAGAACCTAAATACGAGGGTCCGTTTGAAGTAATAGCGAAACACGACAAATACTTTACTCCCAAAGGTCGCACAAAGGACAATAATGTTTCTATCGACCGTCTTAAACCAGCATACATCTTCAAAGAGGAACCTCCTCGAATACAGGAACAAAGGAAAACACCAATCGCTCAACCTGCCACGCAAGTATCGAGATCTGGACGACGAGTCATACTCCCAGCGGGGGTACTGTGGCAACTCTCAGCAGCTTACAATAGTGTGATCGAACTCGATATCTTACATGAGTATCGAGATCGCGAGAGGCCTTCTCTAAGCGAATCTATCATCACTATTCTTGATAACCGCGGCATCCATCGCTGCTTATTAGCTTTTGCCTCTGACACGCGACAATTGTTATAATTAATAAATTCAGTGTATGTAAATTCGTGAATAAATATTAAAACTTATTTCTGTGTACGATACACATAAAAGTGGTGACCCCGACGTGATTCACTATATACATACACTCGAAAATCTGCATCAATTTTGGAAATCAACGACGCCATGGAAAACGACGCCGACGTTTTTCACGATCCCGTTGCTCGTGTTCCCGACGCTGCAATTAACCGCCTGGCTGTAAAAATACCACCGTTTTGGCCCGAGCACCCCGAATTATGGTTGTCTCAAATCGAAGCCCAATTTATTTTGGCGGGAATAACATCTGACGACACAAAGTTCAACACAGTTCTGGCATCAATCGAAGCATCAGTTTTGGCGCGAATTTCCGACGCAGTCGTCAACCAGCCAAGCGTTAGCAAATACGAAAACTTAAAATCTTGCATTCTGGAACGCTTCTGTGAAAGCGAACAGAAGAAAATCCAGAAGTTAATATCGGAGATCGACCTCGGTGATAAGCGTCCTTCACAATTGCTTAATGAGTTAAGCTCGCTCTCCGCAAATAATGTTAATGAAAGCTTCTTAAAAGCACTTTGGATGCAGCGCTTATCAACACAAGTGCAAACTATCTTGCAGGTATCGGACGCCAGCTTATCAGACTTGGCTAAGTTGGCAGATAAAGTAGTAGATGTTGGCGATTTTCACACTGTACGCACGGTTGACTACAGTTCTAAGTCTTTACCACCCCGCAACACTGATGTTGACGACCATTTAGAACGCATCGAGCAACAGATAAACGCCCTACTCAAAAACATTTCTCGCAAGAGCAATCGGTCCACATCAACAAGGCGCAGCAGCAGCGCCACAACGCAAAACGCAGGTCAAACCTCAAGCATGTGTTGGTACCACAGCAAATTCGGTAGCGACGCCCAGAAATGCCGCCAACCATGCTCTTTTTCGTCACAAACAAAAAACTAACGCAGTCTTCGGATTCGGGAGGCAAATTCGAAGAGGGCCACTGCACAATTGCCCGCCTCAGCATCAGCGACAACTTTTCCAAAATAAAATTCCTTATCGATACCGGCGCCGACATTTCAGTGTTGCCACTCTGTAAAAATGCAAAACCAATACCCACTCCAAAGCTTCTTTTCGCAGCCAATGCCTCAAAAATACAAACCTATGGAGAAAAACGCATAACATTATCACTCGGACTAAGGCGAAATTTCGTTTGGACTTTCGTGGTAGCTAACGTAAATTGCGCTATCATTGGATCCGATTTTCTTCAATACTTCGACTTGCTCGTTGACATTAAGCGACGTAAACTTATCGATCGAGCAACGCTATCCGAATCGACCTGTGGCACGCTTCCGCATGAAATAGCTCGGATTTTATCCTACGATGCGTGCAACCAATACGCCAAGCTACTTCACGAATATCGAGATCTCGCAACGATCAATTCAAACAGGCTGTTAATAACATCAAAAGTAGCCCATTTTATCACGACAAACGGCCCGCCCACTAACGCTCGTGCACGACGACTGGCAGCAGACAAACTCAAAGCAGCGCAGAGCGAGTTTTCATATCTTTTAGATAAAGGAATATGTCGTCCCTCAAAGAGCAACTGGTCAAGCCCTTTACACATGGTAAAGAATGCGAACGGAGAATGGCGTCCATGCGGAGACCAACGAGTTCCAAACAACGTAACAGTGCCTGATAGATATCCGATTCTGTACATACTGGATGTAACGAGCATTCTATACGCTAAGAATATAATTTCTAAAATCGACCTGCAGAAAGCATATCACCAGATTCCTGTCGAGCCGCAAGATATTCCCAAAACAGCCATTATCACGCCTTTTGGGTTATTCGAATTCATGTTCATGACGTTCGGCTTGCGAAATGCAGCGCAGACTTTTCAGCGGTACATAAATGACGTCATACAGGGTCTCGATTTTGCTTTCGCATACATCGATGACATTTTGATCGCTTCAAAGTCCGCAGCGCAGCACGAGACGCACTTCCGCCTAGTCCTCGACCGCCTCCGAAAGGCACAACTCACCGTGAACTTCGAGAAGTGTCAGTTTGGAAAGTACAACTCACGTTCCTGGGTCATGACATCAGCCAGCACGGTTTAAAACCATCTGAATCTAAAAAAGGAAGCCATTCGTCACTTTAAAAAACCGCTTACCGCTAAGGATCTGAAAAAGTTTCAGGGTATGATCAACTTTTATCGGCCGTTTATCCCACATGCGGCTGATAATCAACATATACTCCAGACACTGATTCAAGGTAATAAAAAAAACGACAAAACTGTGATACTCTGGTCTACAGAAGCCGTTCACGCGTTCGACGCCTGCAAAAACGATCTTGCAAATGCTACGTTGCTGAACTATATGGCACCAAATTCTCAAGTAACGTTGACCACCGATGCATCGGACGACGCTATGGATGCCGTGTTACATCAGATCGTCAACGGACAAACACAGCCACTGGGTTTCTTCTCCAAGAAATTTTCATCTCCAAGAAATTTTCATCTCTGCTTAAGTCTGACCCAGAAAATACTATATCACTAACGAAATTGTTTATTCCAAGCTCAAACAAACAATTGTACTGCCATGTTAACAATAAACAGGTACGCCCGTTTGTGCCCAGGTGCCTACGCCCAATGGTAGTCCAAGGCCTACATTCGCTATGCCATCCAAGAGTTAAGGCAACGAACAAATTGGTTAGCAACCACTACGTTTGGCCTCGCATGGCAAAGGATGTCGCCAAAATTGTACGTTCTTGTATCCCGTGCCAAAAAGCCAAATTCCAGCGCCACACAAAATTGCCACTTGGAGAATATGCCGCCTGCGACGCTCGCTTCGAGCACATCAACATAGATATCGTTGGCCCACTGCCCTCATCCAACGGATATCGATACTGTCTTACGTGTATCGATCGCTTCTCACGATGGACTGCTGCGATTCCCTTAATTGACATCACAGCACAGTCAGTTGCCAGTGCACTGATTTCTGGCTGGTTCGCGCTCTATGGAATCCCGCTCCACATCACAACGGATTTAGGACGGCAGTTCGAGTCCACACTGTTCCAAGAGCTTTCTAAAATCTGTGGTTTTAAACATCTACGCACAACGGCATACCACCCACAAGCTAACGGCATGGTCGAACGATGGCACAGAACATTAAAAGCTGCCATAAAATGTTCTGATCTAATCAACTGGAGCACTGCATTGCACCTCATCCTACTAGGACTACGCACTACGATCAAAGACGACATCGGGTTAAGTCCAGCCGAAATGGTGTACGGCACAACACTGCGAGTTCCTGGCGGATTTTTTTCATCAAGCACTGAAAATCGCAGCGAGTCTGAGTTCACCGAGGCTCTTCGGAAAACTATATCGCAGCTGCCAACTACTAAGCCAGTACACCATCACATGCCTCAAGAGTTTATTCACCCCGATCTAAATCAATGCAAACACGTCTTCGTCAGAGTGGATCAAGTTAAAACTCCATTAGAACCTAAATACGAGGGTCCGTTTGAAGTAATAGCGAAACACGACAAATACTTTACTCCCAAAGGTCGCACAAAGGACAATAATGTTTCTATCGACCGTCTTAAACCAGCATACATCTTCAAAGAGGAACCTCCTCGAATACAGGAACAAAGGAAAACACCAATCGCTCAACCTGCCATGCAAGTATCGAGATCTGGACGACGAGTCATACTCCCAGCGAGATACCTTTCCTAACTGGTACTCTAGGAGGGGGGTACTGTGGCAACTCTCAGCAGCTTACAATAGTGTGATCGAACTCGATATCTTACATGAGTATCGAGATCGCGAGAGGCCTTCTCTAGGAAAATCTATCATCACTATTCTTGATAACCGCGGCATCCATCGCTGCTTCTTAGCTTTTGCCTCTGACACGCCATAATTGTTATAATTAATAAATTCAGTGTATGTAAATTCGTGAATAAATATTAAAACTTATTTTTGTGTACGATACACATAAAAAATTCTGATATAAGCTACCTTTGTCAAATGTAAACATTAAATAAAGAAAAAGAAACATAAGAAAAACTAGTTAATTATTATGGTGGTGAAATTACTTATAAACAGGGGAAAGATTTGTGTACACACACGCACACATGCATTTACCCTCTAACACGTATGCATACAAACACGATCATGCATTTACCCTGTGGCACGTGCGCCTACAAACACGATTATGCATTTAACCCTTGTCTTGGACATGAAAAACCCTCACAATTCCCTTTAAATTCATCTATGCATTCAAACTGAGGCTCAGTTTAAAACACGACTTCGAGGAAGGAAGCAGAAGATCATAAAGCCTTCAAAGCAACGAAGAAATCTAGCAACAGCAGCAACATGAATGCAATAACAATTAAGGAGTTTCTCAACCAGTATTTTAATATTATTCACCATCATGATCTGAAACAGATTAAAGAAATCCAATCATACATGAAGCTGGCGGAAAAATCTCCATACCAGATGTCGATACATGGAAGTCATAGAACTTCATGTCCATGGTCCTCCAACGAGGCAACAGAAGGACCAGATACCTGTGCATGCAGCACAGAAAAATTTCTAATAAACGAGGCTGAAAAAATTATGAATCATTATAATAAACTAAGCTTAAGATTCATAAAATAAAAAATTTTACTTAAACTCTTTAACTGTTGTTGCTCTTTAACTGTTGTTACCGTTTAGCTGGTTAGATAAAGCTGATTAGCTGTTTAGATATAGCTGATTAGCTGATTAGATATAGCTGATTAGCTGTTTATATATAGCTGATTAGCTGATTAGATATAGCTGATTAGCTGATTAGATATAGCTGATTAGCTGTTTATATATAGCTGATTAGCTGATTAGATATAGCTGATTAGCTGTTTATATATAGCTGATTAGCTGATTAGATATAGCTGATTAGCTGTTTATATATAGCTGATTAGCTGTTTTAGCAGTTGTTGTTTAGCTGGTTAGTTGTTTAGCTGTTGTTGTTGTTGTTCTTGTGTTGGTAGCTGTTTACACATTTCAAGATTAACTATGTGCTGACGATCAATTAGTATGCTTGAGGACACGCTTATCATAAATTATAACAATATCGTTTTCATACTCACCGACACAAAAGGGACTTGTTGAACTTGTTGAACAAGGGTCTCCCGGAGTATCAAATATCACGGTTAACAACGCACAAAAGGAACAATGCACACATTAACTTGTTGAACAAGGGTCTCCCGGACTGTCAAATATCAATAAGATATCTTGAGTCGCACGCTTTTATGCACTGGCGCCTGCGTACACACATTCACGCTCTAACACCTGCGCATACAAACACGATCATACATGCTCAGTTTCCCACGCACACACACCCTCGAACACATTAACATGTTGAACTAGGGTCTCCCGGACTGTCAAATATCACGGCTAACCCCACAAAAGGGACAATGCACACATTAACTTGTTGAACTAGGGTCTCCTGGACTGTCAAATATCAATAAGATATCTTGAGTCACACGCTTCTGTGCACTAGCGCCTGCGTACACACATTCACCCTCTAACACCTACGCATGCAAACACGATCATACATGCTCAGGTTCCCACGCATACGCACACAAACCCTCGAACACATTAACTTGTTGAACTAGGGTCTCCCGGACTGTCAAATATCAATAAGATATCTTGAGTCACACGCTCCTGAGCACTGGCGGCTGCGTACACACATTCACCCTCTAACACCTGCGCATGGAAACACGATCATACATGCTCAGTTTCCCATGCTCACCTCTCAACCTTTAATACCGCACACGCGCACACACCCTCGAACACAATAGCTTGTTGAACTATGGTCTCCCGGACTGTCAAATATCACGGCTAACCCCACAAAAGGGACAATGCACATATTAACTTGTTGAACTAGGGTCTCTCGGACTTTCAAATATCATTAAGATACCACACGCACACACACACATCCTCGAACACATTTACCCTGTGGCACGTGCGCATGCAAACACGATCAAATAACCGATCCACCCAAACAACTCACCCTTGAACACATTTACCCTGTGGCACGTGCGCATGCAAACACGATCATCCATACTCAGTTTCACATGCCCCCCTGCATACTAATTATCCCTATTATGACCTACAAATAACCGATCCACCCAAACAACTCATCGATCCTTTATTACCTAATCCACCTCCTCACAACCCATTGAATTCATTTACACACCCTCATTAATTTTTATTACCCCACTCCACTTTTTGCACCAGAACCCGCATTCAGTTTTACGCACCCCACTTTTTGCACCAGAACCCGCGCCCATTGTCCTAGAACCCGCGCCCATATTACACCATTTTTACTTACGTGACAGGAGACCACCTCACGTACCTACCTTTTTACCCCTCACATACCGACCTTTTTATCCCTTACGTACCTTTTTATCGCTTACGTACCTTTTTTACCAGAAACCACCTCACTCCCCTTTTTGCACCAGAATCCGCATTCAGTTTTACCCACCCCACTTTTTGCACCAGAACCCGCATTTTATATCTACTTGCAAGCAATCGGCTGCGCTGATGACCTGGCTCGCGTAGTGAACGGGAACTTTGCCAACACCGTAACAGAGCTGATGCAATCTGCTCTGAACACGGTTAGTAGATGGTGCGAAGATGTACATAGGTCTTAGCATCAATCCACAAAAGGCGATTATCGATCCCATCACTAAGCGGTATACCATTGACAAAGGTCAATTGCACATTGGCGGCTCTCCCGTGAGACTTTCCAACGAGGTTAAATATCTAGGGGTAACTTCTTTGGTAGGACCTGGGCAAAGGCAACTCATGCCATGTGGGCATGTAGAAGATTCTTTGGTAGGACCTGGGGTCTCACTCGGTGGTTATTTGAGATGATGGTAAGACCCATCGGCACCAACGCCGCTATTGTGTGGTGGCCCAAGGTTACGCAGGTCACCGCCATCAACAAATGCACTAAAATGCATAGGCTACATTGCCTATCTCTAACGGGTGCACTTCGCAACTGTCCCACAGCAGCAATAGAATCATTTTTAAATTTAACACCACTGCACATTCAAATACAAGAAGTCGCCGCTATGAGCCTTCTTCGAATCAAGCTCCAATCTGGGCTTTTAGCTACCGAATCGTGGCATGCTATACTAATCAAAGACATTCCTGGCTTAGAGATCTGCTCTAGATCAGATTCTATGACCAAGGAACTCTTCTTTGGTGCAAAGTTCAAAACTCTCATCCCGGACCGGAGGGATTGGGATGCTGGCAACCCCATCATTGACTGATCAGGGGGTTGGAGCTGGGATACATGGTCCCAACTCCGAAACCTCGATTGCTATGGGCAAGGTTCGAGGTTCATGCCATCGAGTTCTGTTGTCGTCTTATCCTTGAGAAGGGGATCAGAGGAGCAAATATTTACATCTTCTCGGATAGCCAAGCTGCCATACTAGCCCTCTCCTCAAAAAGAGTAGGTTCGCGTATGGTTGCTGACTGTTGGAACTGCCTCCAGGCTCTCTAATAGGAACAAAGTTACCGTCTATTGGGTACCTGGACACTCTGGTTTCCAGGGCAACGAGCTAGCGGATGAACTAGCGAGGACGGGGTCATCAGCCCCTCTACATGGCCCCGAACCCTTACCAAAGAAAACACCAAACACATCCTGTGTGATTGTCCAGCCTTGGTATGGATTAGGAGGAAACATCTGCACGTAGAAATCGCAGTTTCCGAGCACATTGTCCCTTCCTCGACGAAAGACCTGTTATGCTTCATTAGGGAAGCAGAACAGCTTTTGTCAAGATAGAGAGAGCATTACAGGTACAAAAGATCATTCTGGTCGCAGTACCTCGCCCCTCTCTCTTCAAATAATTATAATAATAATAAGTCCTCCACCTTGCTTAGCAACATAATTATGTCCACACAACACACTAGCAAGATCGCATCAAACTTGTTGCTTCGAACATGTTCGATGATGTTTGCTATTGATCCCCTAGTTTCGAACCAGCATCCGCCAATTCGAATTGGATGTCAAAGCTTTCAAGCATAGGCTTAATGGTCATGTTCCGCTCAGATGCATCTTTGTAGCTGCTGAATCATTGAAAAAACCCTTCTTTGCAGAGAGCCTGGTCTATAAATGCTTCTACCTTTCTCTATTTGCCCTCTTTCTGATCTTTCGAAACTGTAAGTGTCCACTCCACTTCGCTTAGCGCTGCGTTTGCTAACGTGTTGAGTAATGAGTTCATGAGTTAAAATTTCGTAAAGTCTGTGGGTTGAATACAGTTGTATATAGTACACATATATGCAGTTCAAGTAATTTTCAGTTTGGTGTATTTAAATGCCAAAAAAAAAAAAATCCCAATTAAAAGACACCGAAGACATAACCACATTGGCCACGCCCATTTTTCTACACAAGAAATCTGTAGACATCAGCCTTCCCGATTCGGTTAAGAGCTTTGCTCAGGATCACAAGCCGAGTTTATTGAGCCATGTCTGTCTATCTGTCCATCTGTCCGTCACAATCCGATCGAACAATAAACACAGAAGTTATTTAAGAAAGAATGAGCATAAAACCAAGTGCTTCTGTCAGCTAACGAGGGAGGCATGCGAGCGCGAAGCGCGAGCGCCATCTGTCGGGATTAATTTCAAAGCATGTGCATATGCATACATATGTGTATGAAGCATCAACATGTCTCATTCGTGTGCCTGAGCGATGTTCTATTTGATAATCAAAGTTTTGATATAGTTAGTTGGTAAAATCGAAGGAGCCTTCGTATCCAAGAATATTGCTATGTGCTCTTTTCTTGATATAGAGGGTGCATTCGACAATACCGGCTACGGGTCTATTTCTGCTGCGCTGGAGCGCAGAAATATCGCCCGTCCCCTAATCCCATGGATTGATACTATGCTCAAACATCGGACTATTTCCACTACCGCTTTCCACGACCGCTTACATTAGTGCGGTTAAAGGATGTCCCCAGGGAAGGGTCCTATCCCTCTTACTCTGGTCCTTAGTAGTTGATGAACTACTGAGTATTCTCGCTGAACAGGGCGTGCAAGCAATCGGCTACGCTGACGACCTGGCTCGCGTAGTGAGCGGCAACTTTGCCAACACCGTGGCAGAGCTGATGCAATCTGCTCTGAACACGGTTAGTAGATGGTGCGAAGATGTACATAGTTCTTAGCATCAATCCACAAAAGGCGATTATCGTTCCCTTCACTAAGCGCTATTCCATTGACAAAGGTCAATTGCACATTGGCGGCTGTCCCGTGGAACTTTCCAACGAGGTTAAATATCTAGGGGTAACTCTTGATAAAACACTGAACTGGAATTCCCATCTAAGCAACACCCTATCAAAGGCAACTCATGCCATGTGGGAATGTAACAGATTTTTTGGTAGGACCTGGGCAAAGGCAACTCATGCCATGTGGACATGTAGAAGATTCTTTGGTAGGACCTGGGGTCTCACTCGGTGGTTATTTGAGATGGGTAAGACCCATCGTCACCTACGCCGCTATTATGTGGTGGCCCAAGGTTACGCAGGTCACCGCCATCAACAAATGCACTAAACTGCATAGGCTACTTTGCCTATCTCTAACGGGTGCACTTCGCACCTGCCATTCCTGGCTTAGAGATCTGCTCTAGATAAGATTCTATGACCAAGGAACTCTTCATTAGTGCAAAGTTCAAAACTCTCATCCCGGACCGGAGGGACTGGGATGCTGGCAACCCCATCAGTGAGTGATAAGGGGTTGGAGATAGGATACATGGTCCCACCTCCGAAACCTCGATTGCTATGGGCAAGGTTCGAGGTTCATGCCATCTGTTGTCGTCTTATCCTTGAGAAAGGGATCAGAGGAGCAAATATTTACATCTTCTCGGATAGCCAAGCTGCCATACTACCCCTCTCCTCAAAAAGAGTAGGTTCGCGTATGGTTGCTGACTGTTGGAACTGCCTCCAGAGGCTCTCCAATAGGAACAAAGTTACCCTCCTATGGGTACCTGGACACTCTGGTTTCCAGGGCAACGAGCTAGCGGATGAACTAGCGAGGACGGGGTCATCAGCCCTCATTACAGGTACAAAAGATCATTCTGGTCGTAGTACCTCGCCCCTTCTCTGCTGGGAGACTCCCTCTTCAATTAATTATAATAATAATAAGTCCTCAACCTGGCTTAGAAACTTAATTATGTCCACACAACACACTAGCAAGATCGCATCAAACTTGTTGGTTCGAACATGTTCGATGATATTTGTTATTGATCCCCTAGTTTCGAACCAGCATCCGCCAATTCGAATTGGATGTCAAAGCTTTCAAGCATAGGCTTAATGGTCATGTTCCGCTCAGATGCATCTTTGTAGCAGCTGAATCATAGAAAAAACCCTTCTTTGCAGAGAGCCTGGTCTATAAATGCTGCTACCTTTCTCTATTTGCCCTCTTTCTGATCTGTCGAAACTGTAAGTGTCCACTCCACTTCGGCAAATTTTGTTCTACCGAACATTGGTTGATTTTGACGAAAGTCCCACCTTGGAAGTCTGTTGCGGCAGAAACATCCACCGCTGGACCCCTTTCTACGTGTGCATCGCGTCTCCCTACACTGGGATCGAGCTTTTCCGTTCCTCACCCTCCCTTGCAATTCAAGTGCAATTGCGCAGACACTAGAAGCTTTCTAGCATCCGCTTATCTCTAGTTTTAGTTGTCACTTTCCTTTGCATACACTCGATCAGTGTATTTCTATTTTATATTTATACCCTTCGACCATTGAATATGGTCAAAAAAGGGTATACTAACTTTGTGCAAATGTATGTAACAGGCAGAAGGAGGCGTGGAAGACCCCATAAAGTATATATATTCTTGCTCAGGATCACAAGCCGAGTTGATTGAGCTATGTCTGTCTGTCGGTCTGTCCGTCTGTCCGTCTGTCTGTGTGAACGCACAGATCTCAGCTATTATAAAAGCTAGAGTTACCAAATTTGGCAGGAAGACTCCCGTGTACTATAAGCAGATCAAGTTTATTTCAAATGTTAGGTGCCACACCCAACGCCCCCACAAATCAATAATTTAATTTTAATTTTAATTTTAAACTTAATTTGTAAGCGGTGTATAAAAGATACAACTTTCTGACTTTAACATATATATACTAAGCTGCATGAAATATCTACGTAGTGTCCAAATCACAATCCGATCGAACAATAAACACAGAAGTTATTTAAGAAAGAATGAGCATAAAACAAACTGCTTCTGTCATCTAACGAGGAGGCGGGAGAGCGCGAAGGGCGAGCGCCATCTGTCGGGATTAATTTCAAAGCATGTGCATATGCATACATATGTGTATGAAGCATCAACATGTCTCATTCGTGTCCCTGAGCGATGTTCTATTTGATAATCAAAGTCTTGATATAGTTAGTTGGTAAAATCGAAGGAGCCGTCGTATCCAAGAATATTGCTATGTGCTCTTTTCTTGATATAGAGGGTGCATTCGACAATACCGGCTACAGGTCTATTTCTGCTGCGCTGGAGCGCAGAAATATCGCCCGTCCCCTAATCCGATGAATTGTTGCTATGCTCAAACATCGGACTATTTCCTATACCGCTTTCCACGACCGCTTTCATTAGTGCGGTTAAAGGATGTCCCCAGGGAAGGGTCCTTTCCCCCTTACTCTGGTCCTTAGTAGTTGATGAACTACTGAGTATTCTCGCTGAACAGAGAGTGCAAGCAATCGGCTATGCTGACGACCTGGCTCGCGTAGTGAACGGGAACTTTGGCAACACCGTGACAGAGCTGATGCAATCTGTTCTGAACACGGTTAGTAGATGGTGCGAAGATGTACGATACATAGGTCTTAGCATCAATCTACAAAAGGCGATTATCGTTCCCTTCACTAAGCGCTATTCCATTGACATAGGTCAATTGCACATTTGCGGCTCTCCTGTGGGACTTTCCAACGAGGTTAACTCTTGATAAAAGACTGAACTGGAATTCCCATCTAAACAACACCCTATCAAAGGCAACTCATGCCATGTGGGAATGTAAAAGATTCTTTGGTACGACCTGGGCAAAGGCAACTCATGCCATGTGGGCATGTAGAAGATTCTTTGGTAGGACCTGGGGTCTCACTCGGTGATTATTTGAGATGATGGTAAGACCCATCGGCACCAACGCCGCTATTGTGTGGTGGCCCAAGGTTACGCAGGTTACCGCCATCAACAAATGCACTAAAATGCATAGGCTACATTGCCTATCTCTAACGGGTGCACTTCGCAGCTGTCCCACAGCAGCAATAGAATCATTTTTAAATTTAACACCACTGCACATTCAAATACAAGAAGTCACCGCTATGAGCCTTTTTCGAATCAAGCTCCAATCTGGGCTTTTAGCTACTGAATCGTGGCATGCAAGACTTATCAAAGACATTCCTGGCTTAGAGAACTGCTCTTGATCAGATTCTATGACCAAGGAACTCTTCTTTGGTGCAAAGTTCAAAACTCTCATCCCGGACCGGAGGGATTGGGATGCTGGCAACCCCATCAGTGACTGATCAGGGGGTTGGAGCTAGGATACATGGTCCCAACTCCGAAACCTCGATTGCTATGGGCAAGGTTCGAGGTTCATGCCATCGAGTTCTGTTGTCGTCTTATCCTTGAGAAGGGGATCAGAGGAGCAAATATTTACATCTTCTCGGATAGCCAAGCTGCCATACTAGCCCTATCCTCAAAAAGAGTAGGTTCGCGTATGGTGGCTGACTGTTGGAACTGCTCTCCAGAGGCTCTCCAATAGGAACAAAGTTACCCTCCTATTGGTACCTGGACACTCTGGTTTCCAGGGCAACGGGGTAGCGGATGAACTAGTGAGGGCGGGGTCATCAGCCCCTCTACATAGGCCTGAACCCTTTCCAAAGAAACCACCAAACACATCCTGTGTGATTGTCCAGCCTTGGTATGGATTAGGAGGAAACATCTGCACGTGGAAATCCCAGTTTCCGAGCATAAAACGGTTCGCAATTGGTTGCCATTCCCTATAGGCTGTTGGACTTCATGGACTTGACCGCACGTTTCATTTTCCGGCTCCTGCTAGTCGGCTAAGGGGTGGTGATCCTTAAAATCGCCAAGTCCAAGGCCTACAATATAATTTATATAAAAAAACGTGCTGACGATGACGAACTAAGACGTCGGAGAGATATCTGCAACCCTTCACTTTGCAAGGATAATTGGCAAATTGAGTATTCACACAATTTTATTGCACCAATTTTCCCCCCCCTGTCTTTGGTCGCCCCATTCCTGTGGGTGCATCTTGGAGACCCCTTACAGAGATTACATTAGTTCGGGTTCAATCATTATAATTAATTTATTCCACTATTAAATAATACACCTAACATTTAAACAATTTAAAATTATTACCTGACATGACACTGAAATATTTAACTTGTAAATTTGTATAAATAAATAATTTAAAAATAAAGTCTAGCAATGAACATGTAAAAATATAAATAAAATCTAAAGTTTAAAACTGCCGAAAAATTAAGTAAAAATTTTTCCCAAAAAAACTACACTCTTCTTTGTTTATATTTGTTTTGCTTTGATTTTCACTCCAATTTCTATTCGTTCTATGGGCTAAAACAGCTGAGAGTCAAAAAAATATGAAATGGGCACACTTATAGGTTTCACTCAAATTGACTGAATGGAGAGAGAGAATTGCAATTGAGTGATTCAGTGTCGCGTAAAACTTTAAAAAGTGTGTGTAACGCAAATTCGCAAAAATAATTTTTCTTTAATTTTCGCTCGGGTGTGATAAATAAAAAAAGTAAATAATAGTTTTATTGGTGGCGGAGCATAGTTTAGTTATGTGGATATTTCATAGGTTCTTTTTTTTTCTGTTTTGTGATGAATGTGATTTGTTTACAAAAAAATAAATGCATATGCAAACATATGTTGGCCATAAAAGTGTTTATGTGTGTTGGTTACTCACTTTGTTTTTCCACATCCCGCGACAAAAGCGCTTTCGAAGAGGTGCTAAGAAAATGAGTTATAATTTACATATGCACAACCACAAACTACCCTTGAAATACCAATGAAATTTACAGCATATGTAATTATGTATGCCTATGCGCTTGCATATACGTACATAGTTACATAAAGTTGTATGTTTTAATTCTGTCTCCTCTTTCGCTCTCTAAATTTTCTTCTTTGTCTTCTGAGTGCTTTGGTGTTTATTATTTTCTTGCGATGCAAACTCAATTCACTCAACTCAAATCATTGACCTATATTTCGTGCCCCAATTAAAACAGCTGACAATTTACAACAGAACAAATATAAATTAGAGGGACAAATATTAGAGAAATTTTTAATAAATTATTTAAATAGGGAGGGTGGAAAAATTTAAAATAAATAAGAAAAGATTTTAACTAAATTAAATTTTTTTTTTTAAAAATGGAAAAATGATTTAAAATGTTTTATATATGTAAAATTGTTATTAAATTCGTAAAAAAAGATGTTTCCTCCTCTTTTGTTCGGTGGTTTTCTATTATCTGACGTGTTGGCCGCTATGATTTTGGCGGGAGTTACCGTGCAATAAATGTAAGGTTATTATTAAAATGAGTTTATTATAATGGTTCAAATCGATTCAGTTAGGTTAGTTAATTACAAAATAATGGCGTTAAAACTTCAGTATTCTTTACGACTTAATGTTTGGCAACTTTACAACTTAATAGCGGCTCGGTCAACTGTCAACTTTATGCGCGAGACCACCGACTACGACTCTCTTTTGCTTCTCCCTTCTGGCAACACTCTTCGGTTCGCAGGCATGCCAACTGTCCTCTATTGGTGGGGTTGCCAACTTGCATCAACGTATACCATCTTACATTCGGCCCTCCTGATCTTCCTCATCCGTCCCGGATGACAAAATATCCTCTTTTTCGGCTACATATTTCCACAACTTCATATTATCGCAACTTGTTGTAGTAATATTTGGTCCCTCGGTGCTTATTGATGCCTTCTTCACATCATAGCGACCGTTTCTCTTAACCTTTATGACAGCATAAGGACCAAGATATTCGCTAGCCAGTTTTCGGCCTGCAACAAATTGAGTTCGC
>JAEIGL010000076.1:0-72334 GCA_018903715.1 Zaprionus davidi | reverse complement strand
GACATTATAGTCATTGGAACATCGGTGGAGGAACAATAGTTATCAATAATCTGCGCGAGGTTTTTAGAAGGTTGAGGGCGGCTAACCTCCGTCTCAATAGGAAGAAATGCCATTTCTTCCAACGCAAGCTGGTATACCTGGGTCATATCGTTAGCGAAAAAGGGATACACACTGATCCCGACAAAGTGGCAGCAGTGCGGAAACTACTGCCCCCGACTAACCCGAAAGAGCTACGCCGTTGCCTAGGAATAGCCTCCTGGTACAGGCGGTTCGTCCCGAACTTTGCTACCGTCGTACTCCCGATATCACAGTTGCTGCGCAAGGGTCACCGTTGGGAATGGTAGGACGAGCAGCAGGAAGCGTTCGACAAATTAAAGGCATTACTTACCGAGGCGCCTGTCTTAGCGTGTCCCGACTTCAGCCGGAAATTCGCCCTACAGACCGACGCGAGCGACTTCGGATTGGGAGGCGTTCTCACCCAGGAAACAGAGGAAGGGGAACGAGTCATCGCCTATGTGAGTCGTCGCCTGATTAAGGCCGAGGAGAATTACTCTGCGACCGAGAAGGAGTGTCTAGCGATTATTTGGGCCATTCGGAAACTGCGTTGCTACCTGGAGGGTTACAGATTCGATGTAATCACGGATCACTTGGCACTAAAATGGCTCAACACCATAGAGAATCCAACAGGACGAATTGCACGATGGGCCCTCGAACTTCAGCAGTATGAGTTCGACGTACATTACCGAAAAGGAAATCAGAACGTGGTGGCGGACGCACTCTCCCGGCAGCCGATGGAAACACTGTGCCAAGTCAAAACGGAAGTGCTCAAGGACTCATGGATACAACGCAGAAGTAGGCAAGTGAAGGAAGAACCCGAGAAATACCCCGACTACACGGTGCAGAACGGAGAACTATATAGACACCTGGGCTTGAAACCGGATGAAGAGGATTACATCCCATGGAAGCTGTGCGTCGGCAAGGAGGCAAGGAAGAGGATTTTGCAGGAATGTCATGATGCACCTACCGCCGGGCACCTAGGAATCCGGAAGACCACAACGCGGGTCGCCCAGAGGTATTACTGGCCGGGGATGTTCCGAGAAGTAGCCCAGTACGTCAAGAAGTGCACTGTCTGTCAAAGATTTAAAATCGAGCAACGCAAGCCAGCCGGGAAAATGCTGACGAGAAGAGTACAGGAGCCATTTGACACTCTTTGCGCAGATTTCGTGGGACCATTACCGAGATCCAAGCAGGGGAACACGGTGTTACTGGTGTTCTTCGACCTATTCTCCAAATGGGTCGAACTCGTCGCACTACGCAAGGCTACCACCGCACACCTCGAGAAGGCGTTCAGGGAAAGGATCCTCGGACATTTCGGAACACCCAGGACGTTCGTATGTGACAACGGAACCCAGTTTACTAGTCGCTCGTTTAAAGCGTTCTGTAAACGAGTCGGGATGCAGATCGAGCACACGGCGCCATATAGCCCCCAACAAAACCCAACGGAGCGGGCTAACAGGACGATAAAAACCATGATTGCCCAGTACATCGACGGACCACAGCACACCTGGGATATCCTACTCCCGGAGATCTCGTTAGCAATCAACAGCAGCGTCTCAGACACCACGGGATTTAGCCCAGCTTTCCTGGTACAAGGACGCGAACCCAGATTACCTGGGGCATTGTACGAGGAAGTTACTCCCTGCCCAGGACAAGACGATAGTGATCCCATCAGTCGGGCGAAACAAATGGAACAACTGTTCCTGGTGGCCAGAGAGAACGCGCAGCGAGCCTCAGCCGAGCAAAGTCGCCGCTATAATTTGCGACGAAGGGAATGGAGACCAACACTGGGTACGATGGTACTCCTACGACAGCACGTCCTTTCCAAGGCAGCGGATGGCTTTGCAGCCAAGTTGGCACCTAAGTATGAAGGGTATTACAAGGTAATCCGTTTTCTTTCACAGAACATAGTCCGACTTCAACGCGAGGGGACACGAGAGCGGCGCACCGCCCACATAGCCGACTTGAAACCTTTTCAGCAGGCAGAAGAAGACCCGAGAGTGGACAGCAGCGAGGGAAAACATGGGTCTGCTGATAAGACCAACTAGTTATTAAGTTTTCTTTATGTAATCATTTTTCCAAGAGCACCGTTACACCATTCCGTAGGGCATAGTTAGGTAGGATTAGGTTCCCGGGGTATAACCGTGTTTATATCCCACAGCATAACTCCAACAAGTGGGCGAAATTGATGATGACGACGTCAGCACCATCATATTCCCCGGCTTGCTGCCACTGGCGGTCCCAGCGATCAGCTCCACCACGCACTCAGTGGAGCCAAATTGCTCCCGCCTGCAGGTGATCTCAGACGAGGGGGGAGTGTCATCCACCCGCCCAGGAAGGGCCCTGCGCTGGGTCGACCCGGAGGCACCTACGACAGCGGCCGAAGCTGCTGAGCGCATCGCGCTCCTAAACTTAGTGTCGCCACCAGACCAGCTCGAGGAGTGGGAAGAGAACCTCCAGTTCTCCCTGGAGGAGATCGCCGGGATGCTGGACCCAGAGGAGGAACTCGTCCAGAGCTTGTTCGCGCCTCGCCCCGACTGGGTTGAAGCCCCACCCTCTTGGCGGGTCACCACCCCCGGACGTCGGTTGCCCACCCTGGTGGTAGACCACATTCAGGCCCAACAATGGGAGGGCGTTTATCGCCGGGTGCGATTTGTTCTGCACCTGGACGGGGCCACCTTCCGTGTTACGCTGGGCCGCGGTGGCAGGACGATGGTCACCTTCCATTGGCATAGCAAGGGGGGGGGTGTGAGGAGTCAAAAAGAGGCCCCCACATTTTTATATATATTTTTTTAGATTTAATTTGACTTCTTTTGTATATATATATTTTCTTATTCTTTAGTATGTAGTTCTAGGTTTAATTTGACTTTTCTCTTAGATGTAAAATATACAGTATTATATTTATCCCAATGAAGGAAATTTTTAAGTTTAATCGAAAGCTGTGTTTAAGTTACGGGTTAGTCGGAACGACCGCAGAGAATAGGGCTACAGGGTATAGGCTCGAAACCTTCCGCGCAGCAGCAGAACGCCAGCAGAGAGAGCAACAGAACACCAGCAGAACGAACAAAAGAGCAGCCAGCAACGAGGCAGCAGAACACCAGCAGAACGAGTACAGCAGCCCACCGACAGAATACAGCCGAGAGAGAACAGCAGCACGAGCACAGCAACGAGCGCAGCAGAACACCGGCAGAGCGAGGGCAGCAGAACATCACCATGCAGAGCGCGGCAGAACCAAGCCGAGAGAGCGCAGCACGCCAGCAGAGGGAACGCAGCAGAACGTAGGCAGAGAGAGCGGAGCAGAACAACGCGACAGAACACCTGTAAGGAAAGGGCACTGCAACCGCAGCAGAGCAGCAGCCGAAAGAGCGCAACAGCCGTAGCCGAACATCGAGAGAGCGTTGCAGCTGCAGCGGAACCCGAGCCGAACGCCCGAGAGCCAGGACAGCCGCTGGTAGCGGAGAGGGGAGGAGGCCACGATGCACTTGCGTCGCCGCAAAGTGTGTGGTCGGCTTAAGCTCTGCGACTGCGCTGCCTAACATCTAACGCCGGCATCTGCAGGCTGGATAATTTTTGGCGCGTGGACAACAATTAATGAAGTGGTGACGCTAGAATTTGACGGGCGAAAAAGTCGCGACAAAAATAAAAAGTGAGAAGTGTTCTGGACAAAATCCTGCAAGGAGGACAACCGAAGGATAACCAAGGACGCGTGGACTAAGGTGAGCGAGCCACTTGTTGGCCGACTTAATAGGCAGGGCCCGTTTGCGGGCAAGTTAGTGTAACGGTGCATAGGTAGGGCAAGCTCAGGAAAATTAAGAAGACAATAAAAATGAAAGTAAAACAAAGATAAAACAAGGTCGTGTTGCATGCAGTGGGGAAAAGGGACGTGACTGCCGCGAGCGGGCGTACGCGTGCGTGTGTGTGTGTGTGCGCGTGTAGAGGCGAAGACGTGCGACTGCGTGGTCCAACTGTTCCAGAGTTCCGCTGGTGCGCCAGAAGGTCAATACCCAGCGCATACAGTGGAATCCCTGGAACAGCCGCAAGTCGGTGATCTCGGTAGTTGGTGGTCGATACCCGGCTCCGAGGTCAACCGAGAAGCGGAGGCGGCCACTAGTTGCACGTCAACAGCTTCTGCACGCTATCAACGGCATAGCCACGCACGTCGTACGTGGCGGGTCCAGCCGGCCACGCCGTCTGGGAGAACAGCATATGTTCACCTCTAAATGACCCCCATCTCAGCAGGCCACCTTCTTTCGTTACGTCTCGGGTCTCAGTTATTTACAAATTTTCCTGTAAAGGGGCTCTGGCGTGATTGAGCTCACCTCAGCCCGAGACACTACCTTACAATGTATTATTAAGTATCTTCTTTGTAAATTTATAGCCCCGATTCGGATCGCGAATGGCGCATGCTGGTCCAGCGATCGGCGGGGGACGGGGTCATCGACCTGATGGACGACGAGTGGGGTTTCGGCGACTTAAGTAGTCCTAGTATTTATGGCGAGACTGAGATATGTACCCCAGCCTGCGAAAACATCCTTACAATACAGTCAGTCAAGAAACAATTTACACAGATGTACATAACATTAACATGTACATCTGTGTAAAATGTTTCTTGACTAACTTTATATGCTTATATAAAAAAATACACATACATATATATATAATTACACGTCCGTGGTTTAAGTTTTTCAAAAAAATATATTTAATTAGAACCAAAGAACTTAAGTGGTACGCGGAGACAATTCGTGTCTTACAGTTGAAGGCGGAATTAAATTTGAATCTAAGTTACAAACTGAGCGCTTAGCAAACGGTTGGCTGAGTGTTATTTACTTCTATGTTGGGCGTACATAAGGCTCTCTTTTATGTTTATGCACTCTCTTGAGTGGTTTGCGCATCGAAACGGATCAGCCGAGAATTTCAGCTGCGTTATCAGTTTTGACCCTTCTCGTAAATATAAAATAAATATTTGACTTATATGCTAACTACAAGTGGCAAGTTGGTATATGTAAGTGGTTTTGGTTGTGAGTGTATTTTTTTTTTTTTTTTTTCTGTAACGTATGACGGTAAGAAAATTAAAATCTTCTAAAGATACCACCTACCGTCCGTAGGTGGCATGCACGATTCATAACTCTCCAAGTAGAGTTATGCCTACGTACTAAAACAAAAACCTCCGTATGCTCTTCAGTCCTTTACACGCTCATCGGGACTGCCAGTCGAGGTATGACTTCGATGAGCAGGATGTGATGCCACTCGCACTCCCTTCTTTAAATGTTGGCCATGAAGCGCACGTCCTTCCACCCTTCAGTAGTATTCTTCTCCCGCCACCACACGGGAACTCTTCTCCTTATTTAGCCTCCAGAACTGTTTGCCCTCTCGTCGGCTCGGACTCGTTTCATCATATTGGTGATGATCGTATGCATGGGAGCTAGGCCCATGCCTCACTGCTTTCCATCATAGCCGCGAATAGTCCTCTTGGGTTGGACGGATTCCCAGTCATCGCTCACGCTCCGCCGTAAACCTGGAACAGCTCATTAGAACATGCTCCGCTTTTTCCACCGCATCGGGGCAGTTGACGCTTTGGGCTGTCTCAACATGGTGGAACCGGTGTAGGTAAGCCCGAAAGCAGCCATGGTCCGTGATGAATTGGGTTAGGTGGTAGTCCAAGTTTTTATGACGGCACTCTAACCAAACCGCTAGCTCGGGGATGAGCTGGTAGGTCCACCTCCCCCGTTGTGACGTTTGCCATCGGCTCTGCCACTCTCCCATCAGCCGCTCGTGAGCCTCTAGTCGGGTCGCACCTTCGCGAATTTGACTCAGGGCCTTGATCTCAAGGTCAATTGGTGGCAAGCCTGCCAGAGCTAAAGTTGCGTCTTCGGAAACTGTCCTGAAGCCTCTTATAAGTCTAAGGGCCATAGATCGTAGCACCGAGCGCGCTCCTTTCATATATGAGCTTTTTATGGTGGCGTTGCTCCAAATTGGTGCAGCATAGGTTAGCGTAGACTTTGATAGCAATTTTTAGGCCGGCTTTCTCTAGCCAGTCAATGGCCGCACTTATTGTCGCGTTGCATTTCCCTTGAAGATCTGCTATGGTTTTGGCTACTGCTGTTATGGCGACGTCGTCCGCAAAGCAATGTAGTTCCGCTCCTAATGGCCTGTTGATGCCCAGGATACCATCGTACATGGTGTTCCACAGGATCGGTCCAAGTACAGATCCTTGGGGAACACCTGCCGACACACGGTACCTTTGCGGGCCAGCCTCCGTATCGTACCAAAGGACGCGATCCCGGAAATAACTGCCAACGACGATCCTTAAGTACTCCGGCGCCCAGGATTACGGGCCATCTAGCGGTATTAAAGGCGTTCTTTACATCGTTCTTGGCAATATTTCTCACCGCCGTGAGTCCGTCCAGGGTGCTCTTACCCTTCCGGAAGCCATACTGCTGACTTCCAAGGCCATTGATGCTCTCGGTGATTGCTTCTATTCGGGAGTACAAGATTCGCTCCAACAATTTACCCACAATATCCAGTAGGCATAATGGGCGATAGCTGTTTGCGGCATGTGCAGGTCCTTTGCCCTTCGGTAACAGCACTAATTTTTGGCTTTTCCACCTCATTGGAAAGACCCCGTCCGTGAGGCACTGCTGGAAAGTGTCCCTGAATATATCCGGTCTAGCCAACGCCACTGCCTTGACCACTACTCCAGGAATTCCATCGAGGCCAGGAGCTTTGTTGGGCTTGATTCGCTTGGCTGCCTCAACGACTTCGAGTTCCGTGACGCACGGAAAATCAGGAGAAGGGACTGCTGCTGTTGGCTGCCATACCGTGGTCTGCATTGGGAAAAGTTCCGCAACAATGCTAGCCAGGACATCAGGGTCCGACGGCGTTGCCTCTCTCTTCCGTAGCTTGTTGGATACGAGCTTATATGGCAGACCCCAGGGATCTCTATCAATGCTATCAAGCAGTTCCCTGTAGGCATGCGACTTGGCAGGCGATATGTCATGCTTGAGTTGTAGTCGTTTGGTTTTAAAAACCTCCAGGAGTTTCGCATGCTGGGTGCTACCTCTGTCTCTTTGCGCCTTTCTCCTTGCTCTGAGGCATTCAGACCGAAGTTGACTTAAGGTGGCGCACCACCAGTACACAGGTGGCTGGCGCTGCGCCTTAGTTCTCCTTGGCATGATTGCGTCGCACGTTGCTGCAAGCTTCTTCATGAGATCAGCCGCCATAGTCTCTGCATGGTCATTTGTGATTGCCAGGGTGTCGATTTGGTATGCCAGCATAACTTCATCGATCTTCCTGGTGTCCCATGCTTGCCCGACTGTTCTCCTCTGCCGTCTCCAAAACGTGGCCACCGGTAGGAGGCTGAAGGAAATCAATGCGTGATCGCTTAGCATTACAGCATCATCATGGACCATCCAACTAGCGTTAGAGTTGGCCACTAGTCCTCTGCTGACAAAGGTAATGTCGATAAATGACGTTCCTCTATCATTGTTGAACGTAGGCTTGCGACCGTCGTTCAGCAATATCAGATCCAGCATTTCCATCGCGTCTATCACAGCTCGGCCTCTGGGATTGGATACTCTGCTGCCCCACTCTACTGCCCAGGCATTAAAGTCTCCAGCGATAATCTTCGGACTACGCCCTCTCGCATGACTCACCATCAGCTCTAGCATCTCATCAAACTGTTCCGGGCTGTCCCACGCTTTTTATCCTTTTTTTTTTACTTTCAAACCAGTAAGAAAAGCAACAGTCACGCAGCACGCGACAGTGGGATACCCCTCGACCTATGTTCCCATGTAGTTTAATTTGTTAAATTCATACACATATGCATATGCACATGCTTTACAACTATTCCCAACAGATGGCGCTCGCGCTTTGCGTTTGCCCGCCTCTCTTGTTAGCTGACAGAACCATTTGGTTTTATGCTCATACTTTCTTAAATAACTTCTGCGATTATTGTTCGATCGGATTGTAATTTGGAGAATACGTACATAATTCATTCAGCTTAGTATATGTTAAAGTCAGAAAGTTGTAGCTTTTATACAATGCTTACAAATTAAGTTCAAAAATTAAATTATTGATTTGTGGGGGCGGTGGATGTGGCACCTAACATTTGAAATAAACTTGATCAGCTTATAGTACACAGGAGTCTTCCTGCCAAATCTGGTAACTCTAGCTTTTATAATAGCTGAGATCTGTGCGTTCATACAGACAGACGGACAGACAGATAGACAGACAGACAAACATGGCTCAATCGACTCGGCTTGTGATCCTGATCCTTCTGCCTGTTACATACATTTGCACAAAGTTAGTATACCCTTTTTTGACCATTTTCAATGGTCGAAGGGTATAAAAATGTGGCAGGCAAGATCAGCAGAATATAAGCTTAATGTAATGTGCAAAGAAATGAACGAGTCCAAGCGGAATTTCGTGACAAAATGGGAATCTTTGATGATAAAACAAGAGACGGAGGCAAAGGAACTTCCAACGATGGAAATACAGCTAGGAAATTTTTTGGAAACCCCAGCTTGGCATATGAGATTACAGTTATTTGTGAAGAAGTCATAACCCGTTGCGCAACGATATTGCAAGCTTTAGCATCGGAATATTCTATTAATGTTCAAAATTTCGAAAGCTATGCGTTCAATACTGCTAAACAGCCAGTAACAAAATATGCATGGTATTATCTTCCAGCACCAGTGAATAAAATTTTAAATCACGGTGTGAATGTGATAGTATCATGCGTTGCTGTCGATTGGAGAGCTTTCAGAAGAAGCTGCGGAATCCAACAATACGGAAATAAAGAAGTGCTGGCTTCAACATACTCGAAAAATGACTCGGATATTGACGAAAACCGATTTGATGAATACACTTCTTTTGCGTTCTGACCCCTTTATAACCGGTCAAACAAAACTACCACAAAGAAATAAAAAAAAAATTTTTTCATCGATATTTAATGATATTTGTTAAGCTGTTGCATTCAAATTAAAATTCGTTTCAATTTCCTTTTATTTTAAAAAATACATTTTTTCTTATACATATATGACTGAAAGAACTGGAGATTTTTATTTGTTTATACTTATGGGAGGGTGTTGGGCAGGAGAGAGTGAGGAGTTACACTTCCGCAAATGTATACAGAAAATAATTTAAATATGCTCATATCAACGATTCAAAGGGTGATAAAGAACGCTGAACATTTAAAGAGACGGAAACGAAAGAAAAAACCACCTCTTAATAAGTTGCGAAAAGAAACACACCTTGATTTTGCTCGTACACACATGACATGGTCGAAGGAGTGGCAATACGTCGTATTTTCGGATGAAAAGAAATTTAATCTGGAGGGACCAGACAGCTATTGTTACTACTACCACGATTTGCGTAAAGAGGAGCATATTTTGGATCGTTTACACAGTCGGGTCGGAGATGTAATGTTATTGGGCGCCATATCCTAATATGGTCACTGCGATTTGCAGTTTCAAACACAAATGAACGCGAAAGACTATAATTGCGTATTAAAAACGGCATTCCCGTTCTTTAAAAACCTTTTTAGTAATCTAGAATGACATTTTCAGCACGACAATGCCCCGATCCACACCGCTCGTTCTGTAAAATCATGGATTAGAGAAGAAAAAGTGAAAATTGTAGAGTGGCCACCATACTCCCCAGACCTTAATATAATAGAAAACGTATGGGGATGGTTGGCTAGGAAGATGTACGAGGGTAGTAAACAATATTCCACTAAAGAAGAATTGATCACCGGGATAAAACTCGCATGGTCAATGATTTCCTTGGACTACCTTCAAAAACTTTATGGGTCACTTCCCAATCGAATGTGTGAAGTCCTTGTTAACAAAGGAGGGACAACACATTATTAATTAGCTTCTAAAATATTCAAATTAGTATTTAAAATTGTTAAGTTTAACATTTTTTTCGAAATTAACTGAACATACTCATATTATCGTAGGGGGCGCTATCCTGATGATCCAGTTTTTATTTACTCATTTATGAATTGTTTTTCTTTATTATTTATATAAAAATCCATTTAAAACCATTTGCATTGAATTTTAACTTTTCATTTTAAAAATTATTGGAATTATCAGGAAAAAAAAGTCTGCCAAATATTTCACATCAAAGAAGCATGTACAGGGGGCGCTAACGGGATGACGCGCAGTGTATGCATATTTATATTTTGCCTACCTAACCCTAATACTACCTACCTAACCACTAAACTAATCAAAATTTTGCTCATCTATACTATCTATATCCTGGAGGCTGACTGAAATACCATTGTGATGACCATGAACTACTTCAAATGTCCCAGCGCTTATATTTTCATCACTAATATTTGTAAACGTTCAATTAATTGTGTGTATCCATATTAGTAGTGGACGCTTTCAAATCTAACAAACTCCTAAATCCTTTCCTAAACAAAGAATTGTATATGCTCCTACACCTATTATAGGTCAACCTATCAAATTCGGTTTTAAATACGGACAGAGAATAGTCTGGACTTTTATATACAGTATGTCAAGAAACACTTTACACACTGAAAAAATTATTTTTTTTGTACTTTCCGTTAAGAAATCATTGATCACTGATCACTGATCACTGATCTATTTATTGTATTTTTTTTTAATGTAATTAAATTCTACTATATATATTTAGTTGATAGCAACATAAACATTAGCAATACATTTAATATTCAATGAAAAAAACAACAAAATGTCTGTTTATACATTTTTGACACTGTCAAGAACCATTCTGTTTTCCTCCTCTGTTTCGCTAACGGTTTCGGCTAAAACGATATTTAACCGTTATCTATGCTTATGAAATAGCGTGTTGCATTGCTTTTTTTGCATTCTTTTTTATTTGAGTGTGAAGTTTTGCTGCAAACGCATGTTTAAGGTGACGATCGCAATTTTTTAAAATGCCTGGTAAAAAGTTAACTTTTGAAGTAAATCAATTGATTTACTACAACCGCCAATTAGGCAAATCGGTTGCAGAGCTTGCAGAAATGTTTTCTGTATAGCGGACATCGGTTTACAACGTTCTACATCGTGCAGAAAACGAGGCAAGGCTCGAAGCAAAGAATGGAGGTGGCCGTAAGCGAAAAATTGGCAAACGAGCTGACCGCATAATCATGCGAAAAGTGGACAAGAATCAGGAGCTTAAAGAAGAATGTGAGCTCGATGTTTCACACGAAACTATACGGCAAACCATTTTGCAGCACAAGTACCATTCAAGAGTTGCTCGAAAAAAACCACTGCTTTCTGTGGTCAATATAGAAAAGCGCTTAAATTTCGCCAATAGCATGATACATCGACCGGTTGAATATTGGGATGACGTCATATTCTGCGACGAAACAAAAATGATGCTATATTACAACGATGGCCCAAGCAGAGTGTGGCGCAAGCCGTTAACAGCGCTGCAACCGCAGAACATCATTCCGACGGTAAAATTTGGGAAATTGTCGGTGATGATTTGGGGCTGCATCTCTAGCCGCGGAGTGGGAAATCTGGCATTCATAGAAAATACTATGAACGCAGTCCAGTATAAGGAAATTTTGGAGCTCAGTGCTGTGCAATTCGGCTTTTTTTAATAACAATAGGCCAACTTTTAAATTTTATCAAGACAATGATCCCAAGCATAAAGAGCTTAATGTGCGGACTTGGCTGCTTTATAATTGCGGCAAAGTCATTGACACGCCTCCCCAAAGCCCTGATCTCAATCCCATAGAGAATTTATGGGTTTACCTTAAGAAAAAAGTGGCAAAAAGGCAGCCCAAAAATAAAGAAATGCTAAAATCTGTCATACTAGAGAAATGGCACAAAATTCCATTGGAATATGACCTTCCAAAAATAGTAAGGTCAATGAAAAAACGCATTCAACACGTAGCTAATGCTAAGGGGGATCATACTAAATATTAAAATTTTTCATAAGCTCTTTAAATAAGTCATTATTTAGAATTATAAATAAGATTAGTAGAGTGTGTAAAGAGTTTCTTGACAGTGTCAAAAATTTGTAAACAGACATTTTGTTGTTTTTTTTTCTTTGAATATTAGGTTAGGTTAGGTTAGGTTATATCGGCAGGCCCCCAAGTGGGGGCCTCACATAGATCAGTATGATCCTTAGTGTTGCCGGATAAGTGATGGAGGCTGTTAATTTATCGGTTTAATTATCCCAGTCTAGTATGCTGGTTAGTTTGGCAAAAGCCAGGAGTTTTTGGGGTGCCAGGCCCGCTGCTTCTCTCAGCGATGCAAGCAAGGGGCTTCCAAGGCATTTCGCTCTCGAGGTCATGAGTGCGGGGCAGGCGCAGATGAGGTGCTCCAGAGTTTCTTGTACTCCTGATACCTTGCATTTCCTGCATTCTTCGTTGTCGGTTATGCCCAACTTCTTGGCATGCGTTGCGGTCAGGCAATGTCCCGTGAGTATACCCGTCATTGTTCTACAGTCTCTTCTCTGGAGCTGAATGACATATTGGGTCAGTTTCATGTTTACATGATTGCACATAGTGCGTGTTATCCTGCAGTTTGTTGTGTTGTACCACCTTCTCCCTGCTATTGTTGCAGCGCTTACTTCTAAGCTGTGGCTTATCGATTGTAGCGGTATCTTCAGGTCTTCAATTGTCAGTTGTCTAGATTCGGCACCTTCCTTCGCTAGCCTGTCTGCCATCTCGTTTCCGTCAATGCCCTGGTGACTGGGAACCCAAAAGATGCGCACCTTCGAGCGGATGCTTAATGCATCTAATGCTTCCCTGCTTGCCAGTACACTTCTGGAGCTGATGACGTAGGATTGCATGGATTTGATAGCCGCCTGACTGTCGACAAAAATGTTAACCCGATCCTTGTTGAGCGTTGTCGCAAGTTCTGCAGCCTTCTTTATAGCGAAGACCTCCGCTTGGAAGATGCTACAGTAATCTGGCAGCTTATACGACATTTGAATGGGCGGGTCTGCACAGAAGACCGCGGCGCCTACGCCGGTCTCCATTTTTGATCCGTCCGTAAATAGCTTTGTTGCGTTTTCGTCCATGCCGATTTTCCAATCTTCATGTCCTATTAGAGTGGGCGTTCTGGAGAAGTTGTTTATTGGGGTCACATAGTCCGTGCTATTGAGCGACTCTCCTCCTACTTCACCATGCCCGTAGTTTGCGAGGGCCATATTGCCGCTAGCACAGAGACGTTGTGCGGTCTTTTGTGCTAGCAGTTTGGCCTGAATGTCGATGGGGAGAACTCCAAGTATCACCTCCAAGGCCTTTGTTGGAGTAGATCTCAGTGCCCCGGTAATGCACATCAGTGCCCGTCTTTGTACCCTTTCCATTGTTAGGAGGTATGTGGATTTCTTTGTGGCCTTCCACCATACTAGGACACCGTAGAGTAGTATTGGACGAACAATTGAGATGAAGATCCAGTGCATCAGTTTGGGAGACAAGCCCCATGTGCTACTTAGCATCTTTTGCGATGCATATAGTGCACATGTGGCCTTCTTTACCCTTTCCTCGACATTGGTCTTCCAGCTCAACTTGCTGTCCAGTACTATTCCTAGATACTTCACGCTCTTTTTTGGCTCGAGCACGGCCCCGTTTATAGACGGCGGAGTCCATTGCGGTATCTTGTATCTCTTAGTAAAGAGAATTAGATCCGTCTTGTCCGCATTAATACTGAGTCCGACCTCCATCGCCCACTTCAGTACTTCTTTCAGTGTACTGTCCATGACTGAGCTGATCGTCGTTGGACATTTGCCCACGATAATTATGGCTATGTCATCTGCATAGGCGGTTATCTTTGGGGCTTTCCGTTTAAATTTCTTTAGTATGTCGTTCACCACTAGGTTCCACAGTAGCGGCGACAGCACTCCGCCTTGTGGCGTGCCTCTGTGCGCTGCTTTGGTTATGGTAGTGGTTCCCCATTCGGCTCTTACTCTTCTGCAGCTCAATAGGTTTCCTATCCAAGAGTTTACAGCCTCGTGGGTTTCTACAGCTCTCAGGCTTCGCATGATCGCTTCCGTAGATACATTGTTGAATGCACCTGAGATGTCCAGGAACGCTCCTAGGGCGAATTCCTTGTGGTGTAGGGCTTTTTCGATGGTGGCTACTATGGAGTGTAGCGCCGTTTCCACCGATTTTCCTTTTGTGTAGGCGTGTTGGTTGGGTTCTGCGAGTCCAGAATTTTTTCCAAGGTTTTAAGTAGGAAAGAGGTGAGACTTATCGGTCTGTAGTCTTTCGGTTGCATGTGACTGCATTTTCCTGCTTTTGGAAGGAACACAACACGTGCTGTCCTCCAGGGTACAGGTACATATGCCAGTCTTAAACATGCTTTGAATATTGTTTCCAGCCATGGAGTGACATTTTCTTTGGTCTTCTGCAGCATGGCTGGTATTATGCCATCTAACCCAGGGGATTTGTAGCTCTCGAAGGATTCTATGGCCCACTGGATTTTATGATGTGTGATTATATTCCCAGGTATGTCAAACACTGGGTTCGTGTGCACTGATTGCTGTGTATCTAGTGCATCTGTGCAGCCTGGGAAGTGCTCATTTAAAAGGGCATTCGTCGCTTCCCCGCTGTTATTCGTCCATTGGCCATCGCTAGTTCTTAGTTGGCTCTGAATTGCCGGTTGGCTTGACAGGAGCTTCCTAAGTCTGGCGGTTTCCGTGACCTTTTCGATACCAGAGCAAAAGGATCTCCATGAGTTCCTCTTGGCTGTCTGGACCTTTTTCTTGAAGTCACGGAGCCTTGTCCTGTATTCGTCCCATACAATATCTTCGTTTGCTTGTTTGGCTAGTTTGAAGATTTCTTGTAGGTCGGTGCGTTGTGCCTTCAATTGTGGGTTCCACCAGGGTGGTCTTTGTTTCCTTCTTGTTATTGAGGTCTTGCACGTAGCGTTAAAAGCTGAGGTTAGGTGGTGACAGAGAGTCTTCACGGACTTCTCGATATCCACCGTTGTTGAGATTAGTGTTGGAGTTGGGAGTGTCCTTGTCACTTTGGTCTTAAACATATCCCAGTTGGTGTTCCTGGGATTTTTGTAAAGACTTTTTGTCACTGTGCACTCAAATTTAACTTCGAACTGGATATACCTGTGGTCCGAGAAGGAGGGTTTGCTAAGGACCCTCCATTCCGTGACTTCGGTATTTGTTCCAGACGCGAGTGTTAAGTCTATAACGCTAGATGAGGTGGGACCTACGTATGTGGGTTCCTCTCCCCTATTAGCGATCTTAATATTATATTTTAAAAAGAAGTCTAACAGTGACTCACCCCTATTGTTGACGTCCTTGCAGCCCCATAGGGTGTGATGTGCATTAGCGTCGGCGCCTATCACTAGGGGTTGCCTCTTCTGGCTCACCTCCCGGATCAGACGCTCTGTCTCTTCTGTCGGCGATTCCCTGTCGTGCGCTAGATAGCAGGACGCCATCAAGAGTGGTTCGTCCCTGCTTCCCTCTAGCGCTATCACCGTGATGTCGTCTGTGCTGTAATTAGTCATAAGGTAAGCATAGATGCCTTTTCTTACCAGAATTGCAGTTCTAGCTTTACTTACGGTAGTTGAATAGAAGATGGAGTAGTTGTTCGACCCTAGCCCGGCGATCTTGTTGCCCGATGCGATCCAGGGCTCCTGGACTAGGGCCACGTCGACGGACTCCTCCTCCAGGGTTAGGAGGAGCTCCGCCGACGCCAACTTGCTCTTATGGAGATTCAGCTGAAGGATCCTTAGCTTCATGGCTATTTTCGGACTCCTTCAGCTTGGATGGGTTGGCTATTATGGTCAGGTCACCATCCTCCTCCGCTTCGTCCTCTATATCGAGGCTATTGGCCGCGTCTGTCAGTGCCTCGAGGTCTTTTTCGACCTCACCGACCTCCAGCGTGTTGGCATTAGTGTCGTTCGGGTGGCGCTTTTTGAGTCGTAGGTAGACGTTTCCTACTCCCCACGCCATCTTCCCGAACCTCGGGTATAGCATATCCTCGGCCTCCTTGTTGATTTGGAGGACCATCTGTTGGCCATTGCCTTCCGGCTTGCCAACGTGGAGTACCGTCCAATCAGCGGTAGGCACGTCCGGATTCTGCCATCTAAGCAGTTTGAGCGCCTGGTCCTTTGGTACGACCCTCGGGAAGAGTACCTTCGCTTTCGGTATTGACGGAATACATGTTCTGTCAACTACCTCCAGCTTAGCACCTTCCCAGAGGGTGTCCATCTTGGCCACGGTGTCGGTGACCCACTTCAGGGTGAGGTCATCCTTGCAGCTCAATATCTTGACCCCGTTAAGCCACCCTGCTCCATCGAAGGTGGTAGGCTGAGACCCCGGCTCCTCCATTCGCTTGAATAGGGCGTCCAGCAGCTTCAGCTCTACCATCTTCCACTTATCAGGTGTAATCTTGCCCTGGGGGTTACTGCGGTCGATGAGCGCGACGACTAGGTGCCGACGCGCAACATCGCTCGCTGTCTCCCTTTTCGGCAGCGGCTTTTTGGGGGTCTTCTCCATCTTTTGGCGCGGCCGCTTGCTCACGGGCACATCCGCCTTGTCCTGGTCTTCGGACCTCTGCCTTTTGGTGAGCAGCAACTCCTCGACCTTATTGGCATATTGGCTAGAAGTTGCCTTCATCGCCATTTTGCCCTCAAAGTGTTTGCGGCCCTCTTTAATCTTCTCTTCGGCCCACTCCAGCTTTTTACTCTCCTCGGGGGTGAGATTCTTGCTGCCAGCAAGCCGAGATTTGATCTTAAGAGCCGCTTTGTACTGGGCTTTAGCTCTCAGGCCCTCCTTCGTCTTTTTAGGCCCTTCCCTACTAGGGGAGTTGGAACCCTTGACTGGGGAGCGCAATAGGCTTTCTTCCACCTCAGCACTTATTTCGTTGCCTTGAGGGTCGCTGTCCGAGTCTGCGTGGACTCTGGTACCGCGCCACATCTTGGCGTTTTTGGACGTTGTGGCAGTAGTTGTGCAACTGTCCTGGCCTGCTCCCACCAGTACAGAGGTGTGACCGCTGGCGACACGTAGAGGGGTGTTCACCCCCCCGTGCCCGCCGGTGGTAGCAGTCACGCCTTCCACCGACGTTTGGGCTGACATCCCAGCCCGAGTTGAATCCTTTGAAGACTCCATCGACTCCATGTTGGTTAATTTTATTCTTGGGAACCACCCCATAGCATTTTAGGCCTATCTGCCAGACACCTCTGACCATGGCTTCGGACTCCACAGCACCAGACTTTTATGGTCCGCATGTTGCTGAGTCCTCCCCTCCTGCTGTGGTTTGTTTTGGGCCGAGAAAGGGTTTTTTTTTTTTTTTTTGTTTTTTTTTAAACCCCCCCCCTTTCCCCCGCCCCCCCCGGGGGGGGGTTTTGTAGGGGGGTTTTCCCCCAAAAAAAAAAAATTTTAAAAATTATTTTAAAATTTTTGGGGAGCTAAAAGTTGTTTTTAAAAATTTGCCACATTTAAACTAACAAAACATGATAATAAAATATTATTAACCTAAAATGATCATTACTTAAAAGTATTAAAAGATACAATTGAATCCAGTAATTAAAAATAATTGAAAATATGAAAACATTATTGGTTCTATATACTCTGGGTCGCTCTTTAAAGTACGCAGGGCTTCTTAGTTACAGACCAGACTACTTCTTCATTTTTTAAATTTCTTTTTAATTATATAGCTCCAAGTGCAAAAAATGATTCGAGCACTCAAAGTCAAAAAGGCTCCTCTTAAGGATGTAATAACAAACGCAATTTTAAGAATTCTCCCAAAGCGAGCGCTCCTCTTGATTACATTGATATTCAATGCGATCTTAAGGATAGAATACTTTCCTAAGCAATGGAAGAATGCGAGGATCTCAATGATCCTCAAGCCAGGGAAGCCGGAACAAGACCCCAGTTCCTATAGCCCGATAAGTCTCCCACTTTCTCTATCGAAAGTATTCGAAAGACTGTACATCTCCCGGCTTCTTGAGTATATGGATGCCAATAAAACAATTCCGCTGCATCTGTTTGGATTCCGGTCTGGTCACAGCACCGTGGAGCAACTGCATCGGGTGGTTAACCATTTACTTAAGGCATTCGACCGAAGAGAGTACTGCAATGGACTATTACTAGACATCCAGCAAGCCTTTGACAGAGTGTGGCATCCGGGACTACTGGCAAAAGTCAAGCTAGCGCTGCCAGCCAATCACTACAGCCTTATTCGCTCATTCCTTTCCGAAAGAGAATTCGAAGTCCAATGCCGAGACTCAATGTCTTCCAGTCGACCTTTCAATGTCGGTGTTCCCCAAGGAAGTGTCCTAGGACCGCTGCTGTATTCCATATTCACATCAGACATTCCAACTCCAAATGCGACAGAAATGGATGTAAACAGGGAAAACATGCTGCTAGCCACATTCGCTGATGACGTCTGCATACTCTCCTCGGCAACCAGTGAATATGGGGCTTCCGACAGCATTCAGGAGTACCTCAATTCGTTACAAGAATGGGCCAGAATACGACACCAGCAGTATTTATCAACAACATCGAGCAGTCAACAAAAGCCAAATACCTTGACATTAGACTCTCGTCTGACTTTTCGCGACCACATAGCCAACACAGTCGCAATGTGCAACGCAAAAAGGAGCAGGCTGTACTGGCTGCTCAATAAAAGGAGCAAGTTGGCACTTGGAGATATGGCATACAAATCTGGGGTATTGTAGCAGCAACTCACAGGAAAAGAATCCAGACATTTCGGACGGAATAAGTGCTTGAGACTTATTACCGGCTGCGAATGGTACATAAGCAATAGTACACTTCATAGAGATCTCAAACTGAGTACGGTGGAGGAGCAGATCTCACTTCACTCAAGCAGATACAACGACAGACTGACCATGCATTGTAACCGACTTGGCCGACGTTTAAGGCGGACAATTCCAAATAAAAGGAGACATTTCCATAGTCTTATAAACAATCATTAACAATTTAACTACACTAGAAATATACATTTAAGTCATTATTAATACACAGAATCTACTTACAAGTAGTTTTGGAGAAGTAACAACCATAGATGCTCATTAAGTTATAGAAATATTTGTATTCTGATCCCTAATGAAATAAATAATTAAATTTAAAAAAAAAAAAAAAAAAAATATATAGCTCCTTTTAAATAAAAGAGAAAGATAGCTAGTGATATTATTTGATATTTTGACTTATTTAGTACAGACGGTCCCTTCATGTGAAATCACCTAATCGGTCGCTTATATTTTTGAAAACTTCTGTCGCCTTTTAGGCGCTTCTTTAAACCGCAGGGGATGATTTAGGACTTAAGCTTTTGCCTTATTTTATTCACTATTAGCCTTTAACTTTACAATAACAGGTTCTCGCATGATGTCCATCGATCGCCGGCCCTATCTGGTCTATTGGCGGTGCACAAAGTGAAGCTGGTGATGAAACAGATCTATGGACCTTTTCCAATTTCTGGTCAAGTTCTGAATATTCGTACTACTTTCCTCTTATTTCCTTTTTGGATATATAAAATTTTTTCTCACTTTAAAATTTGAGAAATTTTGGTAATTTTCTCCTAACCTAAGACTGCCGTGTGTGGATCTGTGTGTTTACATAGACAGACAAGCAGACATGGCTTAATCGACTCGGCTAGTGATCCTGAGCAAGAATATATGTACAGTGGCGAGCAAAAGTGAGTGCATGTTCATAACTGTTGTTTTCTATTAAACTAAGTCAATGCATTGATTAAATTTTGGTTTTAAACACTCTTGGCTATTAATGGGTTAAGTGCATTTTTAGGATAAATGCACATTTTTTTGAGTCAAACATGGTGAGGCAGTCAAGCACACTATACTGTACTAACTTTGAATAGAAAAGTAGCATAGGCAAAGGCAAGGGCGTAGGCAGAACATCCGAAACATAGGGATACCCCAGACACTCGGCACCCATGCCTAGTAACGGTGCCTCGACCAGCAGCGACACTAAGCCAGCAGCGACGCCGGATATGCAGCGAAATGCGAACGGCGCCGTGCAGGCAACGAAGGGCGAGCTGAGTCGCAGCAGCCATGCACGATCGGCCGAAGCCAGCGGCGACATGCAAACAGCGGCGTCGGGCAAGCAGCGACGACATACACGCAGCAGCGAGACGTAGGCAGCGAAAACTAGGGCAAGGACAGTCGATCGCGAGCAGCAAAGTGAGCCAGCAGTAGAGCTGGAAAAAAATCGATGTTCAGCGAATCGACTTTTTTTTTAATTTTGAAGCAAAAAATCGATTTAAATAGATTTAAATCGAAAATGTTATGTATGAAAAGTAAACGTTTTGTGCCACCAAACTATCGCAGTAATCACGATTACTAATTTTTAAATCAAACAACATGGCAATCATAAAGTCAAACAAAAAATATAACTATTTATTAAAAATAAATTAAAATTTTTAAGGTGTTCATTTGGCTTCGTGCGTGAGATACATGTGTATTACTTAAGAGATATTTGTATTAAAATTAATTTATTTTCTTTGACGACGGCCACTGATTTTTGTTGGCAAACAAAATCATGTCAACATTGGCAGGTTTAAGGGCGGCCCTTCTGTCCGAAATTAATGCACCGGCCTTGCTGAACATCCGTTCAGATTCTGTGGAGCACGCAAGAATGCACAAATAGTGTTTGGCGCATGTTGCCATCAATGTCATCTCATTTTCTTGAGCCTAAAAAAAATTGTTATTCGAATGTTTTTGAAATTAGATAAAAAATACTTACCTTCCAGTATTCAAGTGGACATAGAGTTTTAGGAGCGTGAGGTTTCTCCAGGTACTGCCGCACCTTAATGATTGAGTCGACACTGGGGGTGTAATGTTTTCTTAATAATTTTCCCCCCATAAATTTTAAAAAAGCTTGCTTGGTAGCAAGATCAGATTGCAGCAAAATTGCAGAGGAGTTAGCTACATTGCTGCTTCTAAACCCCTCCTTTTTAAAACGGGGATCGATGAGAGTCGCTATTCTTGTCGGAGTGCGGCTTTCATAGGGCGACAGTCGACGATTCACACTCTCTAATATGTATTCTCATGCTTGGTGGCCTTCCGTTGTCTCCATTACCAGTATGTAAGCATATACATACATATGCACATGCTTTGAAATTATTCCCGACAGATGGCGCTCGCGCTTCGCGCTCGCCCGCCTCCCTTGTTAGCTGACAGAAGCACTTGGTTTTATGTTCTTACTTTCTTAAATAACTTTTGTGTTTGTTGTTCGATCAGATTGTAATTTTGAGAATACATAGATATTTCATTCAGCTTAGTATATGTTAAAGTCAGAAAGTTGTAGCTTTTATACAGCGCTTTCAAAAATTACATTTTTGATTTACGGGGGCGGTGGGCGTGGCACCTAACATTTGAAATAAACTTGATCAGTTTATAGTGCACAAGAGACTTCCTATCAAATTTGGTAATCGGTTTCCACCTCTGCACCACTAGAATTCCCAACGAGTTATAGCAGTGTGGAGATGAAACTGCCTTCGATCACCAAGTTAGTCAGCAATGAATGCTGATGATCGAAGTTGGCTACTTCGTGAAACAACTGTACATTCAAGCTCGCTCATTGTCTTTTGATAAGTGTTCTTGTTGTGTTTGGCAAAAATATCGGCTAGATAAGCTATGATGCAGAAATCGAACCGATATTGACATTGAGTCAGCTAAAATGTTTTTAACAAGTGCAGGTCGTAAGCCACGCCATTAAAAATGATAACCGTTACGGTCCCTGCTAATAACAATCACAGATAACAAGACAATTAAAATGTTGTATAACATTGAGTATAATATTGAATCTGTTGACTCTCCTCAAAGCAGATCGGAGAATGAGATCCCTCGTTTGTCGTCTGTTGAGCCTTGGTGGACGTGTTCTGAATAGTACGTTTGCCAACCGATTCGTATAAAGCCTCAGCCTATCATGGTAACGACTCGAGTGCTGGTTGGTATCATCGAGGACCGTGGTCAGTTTCAGATCCCTGTGCAGGATGGTGTTTCGCGCAAACAACGAGCAACCTGTCATAAGTCTCGCTGTCCTATTCTGGATCCATTTAATTTGGCTATCACAAGCCAAGCCCCCTATTTGGCACCCGTATTTCCAGATTGGGGCTATAATCCTTTTGTAAATTGTCGAACTGCAAATCGCCGTTCTTCCAGATATGACCTGAGTAATCCAAAATATGTCGCAGATAGATTCAGTTTCATTTTAAGCAGAATTCCAGTATGCCATTGGGTATTGCAATATTCTTTGTTTTCGTCGGCAGTCAATATTTGATTAACAACCCGATGGAGCTGTTCAAAAGAGCAGTGGCCTGCACGGAACCCGAACTAGAGCTCAGGGGTAAACACCTTGTCTTCCATGATTGTGACTATCCGGACGGCAATCTGTCTCTCAAACACCTTTGAGATCGAAGGGAGGAGACTGATCGGCTGGCTGGCCAGGTTTGTAGATCATGGTGATTATCCTGAGCCTCCACTGAGTATTGCAACCGCACAATAGCGTTGATCGCACGACTGGGTAGAACCACTAAGCAATGAACACATAGACACGGACCTGCCACCCCAGAGAAGAAGAAGAACAGAGGCAGACTACAGGTTTTTGCTTTCGCCGCTCGAATTTCGTTTTAGTTTTTCTATGATGTGTTGTTTTGTTTTGATTTCGCTATTTTCATTTTCCTATGCATCGTCTTTGACCGAGTTACAATCCTGTGGCCGAGGGAGGAGAAGCTTTCAAAAAAACAACTGTGCAGTTCGGGGTATAAAACGAGAAGCAACACTTTATTCCAAAAAGTTTTATGCTTTAGCAAAATGTCTCTTCGGCCGAGTTCGTGTTAGCGGGTCGGTGTTGTTTCCCTGTGGCCGGGGAGAGGGGCATGTTAACTCCTCCCCCCCCAGTCCGAAGAGAAGGCCATAAGGGGAATGGCCGGATCGGAGAAAGGTGATTAGGCGACGTGTTGTTGATGTATGCCACGAACTCCGACGACATTTTGAATTTAACAGTTTTTTTTTTATAATGGGTATCTTAATGTTAAACATGAGTGTTGTTTTTATAAGCGTTACATCTTAAGCTAAAGTTACACTTTGTTTACTTATCTATCTTATATTATTATTTGTTCCTTATGAAATAACAGTTTAGGGATAATGTTTAGTTTACAAGCTAATGGCTACTACTTTGTCTACATAATCAGCCAGTGTCTATAGTGTAGCTTATCCTATTTTATAATGAATAAGTGTTATTTCTGACTTCCCTAAGTTCGTTAAAGAAAAATGTTTGTGCCTTTTCAGATTTTTTTTTGTTTCTTGTTAATGTGGGCTTTTATGTTACTTAGTTTGATAATAATATATTTATTGAATAGTGCTTGTCTATCTTATGTTTCTTCCACTGTTTTCTTAACTGTTTTCTTGCTAGAGTATAGTCGCTTGAGGTTTGCTTTGATGTCATCCCAACTAAGGAGTACATCGCAGACATTCAGCGCTTCATCTGCCCTGCCTTTAATTTTGTCACGGATAGTTCCAAGTAAGTACTGTCCGCATGTTGTTTGGTCCACTGATGAGGCTAACAAAAGGAGCTGATCTACTCTGTTTATAAATCTATCAAGATTATCAGGTGGGCCTTCGTAGGTTGGTAGTTGATGTACAAGGGTTAGTAGTTGTTGTAGATTAAGGTTTGTGTTTATTGAAGAATTGCTAACGGTGGGACTTAGTGGCCCTGATGCGTTACCGGAATCCATAGCGTTGGTGGGATTATTGTTTTGGGATGGAACCGACTGGTCTTTCTCTTTTGTTCCTGGCGCTTCCCTTATCTCAGATAGACTTGATCCGCTCCTTAACCCTAATCTGCCCCTAACTGTGTTACTGGTGTTGGCTTTTTTCCTTAACATTTACGTGTATTGTATTTTTGTTTGCAAATAATGTGCATGTGTTTATAAAATAGTAATAATATGTGAGGTGTAAATAGGTATATTAATAATATGTATGTGTTTTTCGTTCTCTTTTTTTTTTGTATAGGGAAAATTTTGGGTGTTTGTTTGGTTTGTATTGTTTTCGTTTGTAAATTAATGTAGTAATATATTGTATTATATTTTGTGATACTATGTATATGTATCTATGTTTAAATGTGTATTATAATATGTGTATATTCTTTCCAAAATAAAAGAGAACCTGTATGTGTGTGTCTGTTACGCAGTATCCTCTTTTCCTTGTTTCCCGGTGTTTAGTGTTAATTGTATGTCATTCGTGTAGTGCTGCTGTGCTTACTTCCACCTTTGTAGTTTTTCTTTTTATGTTTTTGACTTTAACTGTAATGCATAAATTAAATAAGTATTCAATAGAGTGTATTTTAGAGGTTAGTGAACATGTGACAACAATAGACGTTAAGCTGTTTGTGGATTGTTTTGTTGTTTTCTATTATTTTTCTTGTTTTTGTTTTTTTTTCTTTTTATAAATGTATAATATATTTCTTAAATTAATTTTATTACTTTTATATTATATATTTTTTTTGAAGTGGTTCTTTTCTCGCAGTGCGTGGTGTTCAAAAAGAATTCGACAGAATTCAACAGTGTACAAGCGAACGCGGCGTCAAGCATCGCGCCGCCACTCTGGCGCGACATCAGCTCTTGGCGGCAGCCAATGTACAATGACGCGCCGACGTCGCAAGGGTTTTACAAGCGGCGCAACACAAACACATACATGCTTACTTGATTTGCCGAAGGAAACTGTATCACTGTGTATAAATTTTATTTTTTTATTATTTTATTTTTTTATTGTTATGAATAATAATTGTCCAAGTTTCATTATTATTATTATTGTTTTTTTTTTTTTTATTTGTAAAATAAATTAGCGTTCATGTAAATTGATAAAATGAAAACGATCCCGGTGCCTTAACAACGATTGTTGTACACATATTCGGTCGTTAATCACACAACTCACATTTATTTTTATAAATTACTGCGCGGAGGATCCCGCTGCCTTGGCGGCGACTGGTGTATACATACATTCACTTCACTTCAGCGAGTTCTTTAACGAAGTCTAATATTCGACTTATTTAGATTTTACCACTTCTTGCGCAGCGAGTTCTAGTCACAACGAAGTCTAATATTCGACTGATCTAGCTCTTTACCGCTTCTTTTTTTCGTGCATAACAACTCGCAGTCAGCGACAGTGACGCCAGTCTATCGCCGCGGCAAAACAGTTGTTCTCAGAACTACAGAACTACAACAACCATTCGCAATGCAAATATAGGCTGATGCAATATTACCATAGTGATGAAATTACTATTCTGGTGAAATAACCAAAAAGCATACCAACACTCTCCCAAATACGCACACCAAGTGCTCTCCGACACAGCAGTTTGATATGTCAAATTATTCCTTCATTAATTTACTATTTTTAATTGGTACCATTTTATGAGTTGGGGTGTATGGACGATCCCGGTGCCTTATCAGAGATTGATGTACACATATACGGTCGCCTGTGAAGCAATTTGAACTTGGTTTTGTTTGTTTCTTTTGTTTTATTTGCACTTGAACGTCATTATGTTTCAATAACTTTTATTTAATTTATTATTTCACCACTCACTACTAAAATCCCCACAACCACTGTCGTCACATGTTCATCACCTCTTTAGAATTAGAACGATAAGCGTAGTGGGCATTGTTAATCCCTTGTCCGTAGTCCGGCTGCGCCAGTTACAATCCTGTGGCCGAGGGAGGAGAAGCTTTCAAAAAAACAACTGTGCAGTTCGGGGTATAAAACGAGAAGCAACACTTTATTCCAAAAAGTTTTATGCTTTAGCAAAATGTCTCTTCGGCCGAGTTCGTGTTAGCGGGTCGGTGTTGTTTCCCTGTGGCCGGGGAGAGGGGCATGTTAACTACCGCGCTTTTGACCAACACGCGTTTACGCGTTTTTTTAATTCTTTTTCACTTGACTGCAAGCGAGACCTCATCGTTACTTTTTGGTGAGAAAGTTTTAATCAATTTGATTGAATCAATAAGTATTTTTTAATACTAAAATGGCAACAAAAAATAGGAGCTCTGGGATACAATGCCGGCGTTGCTATAGGGATAGCACCGACCTTTCCCCTGTCCGTCTGTTTAAATTTCCGAAAGAATTAATTGCATTTGAATTGTGGGTCTCAAAATGCAAATTGCAAAGTGATGTCAATATTGACAAAGTAGTTATTTGCAATTTACATTTTGAATATACATAGTATTCTTGAGAAAAATTGACTTTTTGAAAGTTCAAACACGTTTTGCAAAATGTTGATAAGAAAAAAGCAATCGTGGAAAGAAGAAGACAAAGTTATTGCTTAAAGTATAAACTTTTACTCTGCTAAGGCCTATTCTTTTATGAGAGATACTCTTCATCTCTACTCGAGATGGGCACCTATAAAAAATTTGACACCCGGGTTCAATGAAAGTGTGCTTAATAATTTAAAAGCAATATTTTCAAAAATAGACAATAAAATTAAAAAAGCCTTTCTGGTATTTGATGAAATATCAATTAGAAAAGGCCTCCAATATACTACCCACCATGACGAAGTGGAGGGGTTTGCAGATTACGGCTGTGAAAAAACCATGGACTTATGCAAACAGATTGGCATCATTATGGTTCGGGGGCTCTACGATAATTGGAAATTCGTATTGAGCTATATTGGATCATCAACTGCACTCTCGTCCTCTAAACTTAAAGAGACGATTATTAAAAATATTACAGTCGCCCAAAACTGTGGCCTAAATATAAGATCCATTGTTTGCGATCAGGGCCCAAATAACAGAGGAGCGTTTGCCAAAAATGATGTTAATTTGGAAACGCCATATCATCTTGTAAATGATAAAAAAATATTTACAATTTATGATGTCCCACACTTAATAAAATCAATATGAAATACCCTAATGAATGGTATGATTGATACGCCAGATGGTAAAGTATCATGGAAAAATATTAGTTAAACTATTTGAAATTGATACAATGAACACTTCGGTAAGATTGTGCCCAAAGCTCACAAGAAAGCAAATCCACCCCAATTCATTTGAAAAAAAGGTTAAATATGCAACTCAAGTATTTAGCCACACCGTATCATCTGCAATAAAGACCTTTATTCTAAATGGGACATACAAAGATTGCGAAGATGTTGCAATCTCTAAGGGCAAGTTCGTAGAAAAAATTAATAAGTTGTTCGATTGCTTAAACAGCAACAACTTATATGATCGAAACCCATTCAAATCAGCACTAAAACAAAATAGCGAAATAGAAGTCTATATGATTGAAATGAAGGAATATTTAATGAAGTGTCAGCCTCAATCAAACAAAATTTATTGGATTGATGGATTAGTTCATACAATAAATTCAATAGTGATGCTTGCACAAGATGTATGGATTGAAAATGATTACCAGTTCCTAATAATATCGTGACTTAATCAAGATGCTCTGGAGCACTTATGTATTTTATTTAATAGGAAGCAGAGGTGCGACAAATTATAATCCCATGCTCTTCGAGTTCAATGCAATTATATCCAAGATGTTGTCAATGAAGATCATCACTTCAAAAAAGAGCACTGGAAATTGTGAGCCAGATGATGACTTGCTAATAAATGTTGTAGAAGAAACAAAGCAAGAACTGGCAAACATTGCGAATAAATGCGATAATTTTGAATTCAATTATTTTTGTTCAAGAAGAACTTTAAAACATTAACAACAATTTTAAACTAAAAGCTCCACAAGAAGATATCTTTAATTTAATGAAATTACAGTACTGGATATTCCACAAATGTTTTCAGAATTATCCATACGTGAAGAAAATAAAGAAGACCATTGTAAATGAGTGCATTGCGCAAGCTGAAAGCGTTGAAAAGTACTTAGATTGGTACTGTGAACGGCATGATTGCCATGAGCACCGACTCCATATTCTGAATTTTTTCATACTCGTCCTCGTCCGCAAAAATACTATTTGGCTATCAGAAAAACTATGTGCCGATAAACAGAAAACTAAGCGGAAAATAGACATTTTTAAATCATAATCGCAGATGCTGCAGAAGCCAATGAAATCTTAGTCAGATGGTGTAAGGATCAAATAAATATGTGCAATATTCAAAACTTAATAAAGCAGCCCTAACAAAAACGAAGTCGACATAGCCCTTGTTCATTCGGCTTGCTGAAGGTTTCTAGTTATTGTCCTTCTGTGAGTTGCAATGTACGTACATACACAAATTTTGATATGTCAGAAAGCTGGCTATATTTTGAAACAAATAGGTGTAGGTTAGGTGGGGAACATGGAAATATTTAAATGAAACACATGTAAATATCTCAAGACGACTCAAAGGGCATCAGTTGATGACCCCATTGTTATTACAATAGCCTCCCCGTGGTGTTCCCTGGATACCGATTGATTTTATAATCGGGAGCTAATTCGAGCGGCGAAAGCAAAAACAAAACCACTTGCTTTGGCAACAACAACGTTCTCTGCATATTCACATACCTCATACAAATAATTATATGTGCATTATTTGTTTTTGTGAATTCTGAACGGTGCAAACGGATGATTCGACGCCTAGCAGTGGAGGATTCAATGAGCAGCGGGCAGATAAGGGCTCATTTGGGGCTTCAAGTAACAAGGAACAGAATAGTTCAAATACTGAATGAAAATAGGTTCATTGAATATACTTCAATGGTACCCAAACCTAAGTTACTGGAACGCCATATTAAGGCTCGCTTGGAGTTTGCCGAAAAGTACCGTTTCTGGGCAGAAGAGTGGTGCAATGTCATCTTTAGCGATGAAAAAAAATTTAATTTGGATGGCCCAAGAAATATTGGGGTGATTCGCGCCACGAACGTCGGTCCTGCTACAAGCGAGCTTTTGGTGGAGGTACCTTGATGGTATGGGCTGCATTCTGCTGCAAAGGAAAGACCCCTATCTGCATAATATCAACTCGGATGAATGCTGCCATGTACGTTGACCTTTTGGACAGTGAATTGATTGAATTTGCTGCCAATATTTATGGCGATGAGTGGACCTTTCAACAGGATAACGCTTCAATCCACAAGGCACAGGTGACTACAAACTTTTTCAATGGCCGAAAAATTCCAGTTTTACAATGGCCAGCTTTGAGTCCGGACCTGAATCCCATTGAGAATCTCTGGGGAATTCTTTCTGCTCGAGTTTTCAGAAACGGAAGACAGTTCGAGACAGTGCGCCATCTAAAATCAGCCATCGAGCAAGAATGGGCGAACATTGACATGACCATATTAAAATCCCTGGTTATTTCTATGCCAAAACGGATGAATTTAGTTTTGGCAAATAAGGGGAAAGGTATTGACTATTAGTCAAATCAGAATCATTTAAATTGTTGCCATTTGATGCGATTCAATGCCAAAAATCATGAAATGCACATATAGTTATTTACTATGCACATAAATTTTAAGTTCGCTATTTAATTATAAGATAAACTGAATTAAATTAATTTTTTTTGTTTTTACATATTTCAATATAGTAGTAATAAACTTGCATACCCCGTTTTTTGCTTAAGTCTATCAAACTTTTGAAATTACAAAATAAGTTGATACACATATAATTATTTGTACATGCACACTCATTTGTGCATGCATACACGCATATAAACGCATATCAGCAGCGAATCCTACCCCAAACCAAAACAAATAATTTGATAAGACAAGTTGTAAATTGCAACCTGCTAACAGGTTTCAAAATTAGCTTTTGTATCATAATTCAAATACAAAATTACTGAAATAAATAAAAATGCGTTTCATTTGATTTTAATGATCTATTTATGTTTCTCTATATGTTCAAGGGGAATAATAATAAAAATAATAGATATTAAAATTTGTATATTGTAAATTTTCTGTTAGTAATAAAATAATATTTAATATGAAATAAGGTAACCAGCATCAAATTAACAAATACGCTAGAAGATGCGCAGCATGAATGAAAACAAAGGACAAACAAGCATTCAAAACAAAACAATGAATGGGCGCGAGTTACCATAACAGCGACAACCTTGTCTTTCATCACGAACTCGTCTCTACTCTATGCATTTCAAGGAACGGGATCATAAGCACCGACGAATATCAATAGTGACATACATAAATATCGAATAAGGTTTCGATCTCTACTCTGTGACCATCGAGTAACGGGATAAAAAGCTCTAGCATAGAAGCATACATAATTATATTTTTAATAAAGCTTTGCCATTCTGAGTTGTACCATCTACTTGAACAGTCGATCGTTTTAATTGTCTGCATAAAAAATCATCAATACATTTAACGAGAGCAACAGTCGCGCAAAACGCGACAGTGGGATACCCTGCGACCTATGTTCCCGTGTAGTTTAATTTGTTAAATTCATACACATATGCATATGCACATGCTTTGAAATTAATCCCGACAGATGGCGCTCGCGCTTCGCGCTCGCCCGTCTCCCTTGTTAGCTGACAGAAGCACTTGGTTTTATGCTCATACTTTCTTAAATAACTTCTGTGTTTATTGTTCGATTGGATTGTAATTTGGACACTACGTAGATATTTCATTCAGCTTAGTATATGTTAAAGTCAGAAAGTTGTATCTTTTATACAGCGCTTACAAATTAAGTTCAAAAATTAAATTATTGATTTGTGGGGGCGGTGGGCGTGGCACCTAACATTTGAAATAAACTTCATCTGCTTATAGTACACAGGAGTCTTCCTGCCAAGTTTGGTAACTCTAGCTTTTATAATAGCTGAGATCTGTGCGTTCACACAGACAGACGGACAGACAGACAGACATGGCTCAATCGACTCGGCTTGTGATCCTAAGCAAGAATATATATACTTTATGGGGTCTCCCACGCCTCCTTATGCCTGTTACATACATTTGCACAAAGTTAGTATACCCTTTTTTGACCATTTTCAATGGTCGAAGGGTATAAAAATAAGAAAAGATTCATATGTACATAGATATGTGTAAGGATGCACATCGTATGCCTCCCACCGTCTCGACCTAAGGCAATTTGGTAACTCGCGTGCCTACCACTGCTTCGGCAACAACAAAGCACTCCCTTGCCAACATGAACACACACACATGCAAAGTCTCGGTCTCTAGGCTGCTTGCTCACGATGCTGAAAGACAAAATTGACATCTCGAAAAATCAGCCTCAAACTGCGTCAGAGCTGTTTGACGTCTCTATATGTTCGTTGTTTAGTGCTCGAACGGCGTGATTCGCATGAAGCGCGGCACATTTTTTCTGTTAAATATTTTTAATAAATATAAGATAATTTAAGTCTAATATACCCAGCAGTATTTTTTAAAATATAGGCAGAAACGTAGGCAGGAAGACATTAGACAGGGGCATAAGCAAAAACAGGGAACAGGGTACACGACACATGTAAAACCTCAGTTATTCATGCCTAGCGCACACATGTTACAGTACCTCGGTGCCCCGAGCGTGAACCCAGTGCACGCACAAGTAACAGTGCCTCGGTACCCAGATCGCACTCAGCAGCACAAGGCGCACAGACCCGGCAGCACATATGTAACGGTGCCTCGGTACCCAGTTCGCGAGCCCAGCGCGCACACATGTAACGGTGCCTCGGTACCCAGAGCGCGAGCCTAGTGCGCACACAAGTAACGGTGCCTCGGTACTAGAGATGGGCATGAACTGTCATTATTCGGCACGACCCAGCACGACACGAAAATTAAATTTTTCAACACGCACGCTCAAAAATTTTTTTTTGCAAGCAAAAATTTCACAACAAAAGCGCACTTCAATCAGTTCACTTACCGAAAAACGTTTATGATTTGAGTTATTTTGAATCGATTTTAAGGTTGAAGGTATTTATTTTAAGTTCTTAAATTGAAAAAATTCTAATTAGGCCATGGATTTTAAAAAAATTCATGGTCTATTGTGTTTGTCGGAACGGTAATGTGCGTAACAGGCAGATGGAGGCATCTCCGACCCCATGAACTACATATATTCTGAATCAGTATCAGTTGCCGAGTCGATTGAGCCATGTCTGTCTGTCCGTCTGTCTGTCTGTATGAACACCTGGATCTCAGAAACTATAAGAGCTAGAGTCATCAAATTTTGTGACAACCTACACACATATATTATATATTGCAGTGTCTCAAAGATTTTTTTAAAATTTTGACACGCCCCTTCCCGCCTCTATAAATCAGTAATAACTATTTAAAAACTACAATATTAAGTCAACAACCAAAGTTGTATATCTTGCATGACAACTACATTGCCACGGGCGTTATGTGAAAATTTCATTTAAATCGGACTATAAATATAGTAAGTAGGATACGATACGAATTAAACTCACTTTGAACATATAGTGACATATTCATTCTCCATATGAATTATTTAAACCGATGTTTTGAAAAGCTTGACTCTTCAAAAGCCTCACAGTTCATTCTCCATATGAAAACTTAAACCGATCTTTTGAAAAGCTTCGCTTTTCAAAAGCCTCATCATAAAAGTTCTCTCAAGACTCCAATCGTCAAACGATAAGAAGCTTAAGTCACTGATAAACAAATATGTAAAGCTCTGTAGAACTTTAAGGTTTGCTGGTCCATAAAAATAATTCTGTCAGTTAGTTTATGAGTAACTCTGGTGTAATAAATAACAATAACTCCATCAATTAAAAATTTATAAATAACGAGAGCAACAGTCGCGCAAAACGCGACAGTGGGATACCCTTCGACCTACGTTCCCTTGTAGTTTAATTTGTTAAATTCATACACATATGCATATGCACATGCTTTGAAATTAATCCCGACAGATGGCGCTCGCGCTTCGCGCTCGCCCGTCGCCCTTGTTAGCTGACAGAAGCACTTGGTTTTATGCTCATACTTTCTTCAATAACTTCTGTGTTTATTGTTCGATTGGATTGTAATTTGGGGACTACGTAGATATTTTTTTTAGCTTAGTATATGTTAAAGTCAGAAAGTTGTATCTTATATAAAGCGCTTACAAATTAAGTTCAAAAATTAAATTATTGATTTGTAGGGGCGGTGGGCGTGGCACCTAACATTTGAAATAAACTTGATCTGCTTATAGTACACAGGAGTCTTCCTGCCAAATTTGGTAACTCTAGCTTTTATAATAGCTAACATCTGTGCGTTCACACAGACAGACAGACAGACAGACATGGCGCAATCGACTCGGCTTGTGTTCCTGAGCAAGAATATATATAATTTATGGGGTCTCCCACGCCTCCTTCTGCCTGTTACATACATTTGCACAAAGTTAGTATACCCTTTTTTGACCATTTTCAATGGTCGAAGGGTATAAATATATTTTTTTTATTTTCGATGAACACCTAAATGCTTAATTATATATACTTAACCAGACCTAATTTACGCAAGCATACCGAAGTTCAAATCTAGAGTCAGACACACAGCATTTTAAACTTTTTATTTGCATTGTATGGTAACAGAATTGGTTCACAATGCAGCTTTCTCGACGGGCAAAGGAGTGAGGCAATGGCCGAGTGGTTAGAGTGGCGGACGGCAATTTCGAAAGACTGAGAGAGAGTGCGCGTGTTCTAGGTTGAGGCGGGTGCGAATTTTCAGTTATTTCTTATTTTATTTAGTTTACTTTTTTTTAATTCTAATAAACTAAAAGAAAAGTTACAGTCAAGCGGGCTGTAATATAGCCGCTACATACTAATTAAATTATTTAATTAAATTTAATTTCATATTTATTATGCAATATGAAAGACAATCAAATTATAATAGTTATAAATACTATTAATTATTTATAAATAAAGTTTACTATTTTTATTTTATTTAGCACGCATCAAAACGCGAGCTAATGCGTTCTTCAATGCCGTCACTCTTTCCGTATTTTGTCTGTTATGACATTGCAAGTTCAGTAAGATTCCAACTGGATGCTTCCTACTTTTTTTTACTCTCAAATTTTTTCAATTAGAATACTAGAAAATAACAGAAAGTTATGAATGTGCGAGTGGGATGCCCATACATACATGTCTGCATATCCACATGTATGTATTGGCGTCCCACTTCAACACACATTATTGCACGAATGTCTATACAGGGTGGGCCATCTACATGTGACACGTGTGATTCGTAAATAAAAGACAATTTGTTATTTTTTTGCACAGGCATTTATTATAATTCAAGGAGATTAATATTATTGGCTTGTTGATGTAAACTTTAGATTTGATTGGAACGCCTTGGTCTTGGTTTATTTAGACGTCTGGCATGCCCAAGACTACCAGTAGACAAAAATTTTTCGTACAAACGCTTTATGGTGGTTTTTGCGGGAGCACTTTTGATTTTATTTTGGGAACGGAACGCACGTTGAGTAGCCACGATAGAGAAATTGTTATACCCTTCGACCATTGAAAATGGTCAAAAAATGGTATACTAACTTTGTACAAATGTATGTAACAGGCATAAGGAGACGTGGGAGACCCCATAAAGTATATATATTCTTGCTCAGGATCACAAGCCGAGTCGATTGAGCCATGTCTGTCTGTCTGTCCGTCTGTCTGTCTGTCTGTCTGTCTGTCTGTGTGAACGCACAGATCTCAGCTATTATAAAAGCTAGAGTTACCAAACTTGGCAGGAAGACTCCTGTGTACTATAAGCAGATGAAGTATATTTCAAATGTTAGGTGCCACGCCCACCGCCCCCACAAATCAATAATTTAATTTTTGAACTTAATTTGTAAGCGCTGTATATAAGATACAACTTTCTGACTTTAACATATACTAAGCTAAATGAAATATCTATGTAGTCCCCAAATTACAATCCAATCGAACAATAAACACAGAAGTTATTTAAGAAAGTATGAGCATAAAACCAAGTGCTTCTGTCAGCTAACAAGGGAGACGGGCGAGCGCGAAGCGCGAGCGCCATCTGTCGGGATTAATTTCAAAGCATGTGCATATGCATATGTGTATGAATTTAACAAATTAAACTACACGGGAACATAGGTCGAAGGGTATCCCACTGTCGCGTTTTGCGCGACTGTTGCTCTCGTTTTGGATGTATAGCTGAACAATTTCAGAGCGTTCAGGTGGAGTGTGGTTATCCATGGTTAATAACTACTAGAAATGAAGAATCAGATGTGGTATGACGTTTGTCGATTTGACAATGTATGTCAAAGTTATTAAGAGTTTACGTAGGTCACATTTAGATGGCCCACCCTGCACATACATATGTACAATTAGATTTTCAGTTGCTGTTGTGTACCGACGAAAGAAAACCAAGTTCTAATCACATATATTGCGTAACTAAAACTTAAAAATCGCCTACCGCCGTCGCCCCTCTTTAATGTTTTTGAGGTTTTAATTTATTTTAAAAAAATTATGAAAAACAAAAGCGGTAGCAATCTAACCACGAACACGCTCAATATATATGTATGTATCTATTGCCTACGGTATACTATGATAATCCATGGCATTATACAGTCAGCTCCTGATTGTAGCGTTTGTATTTTTATACCCTTCGACCATTGAAAATGGTCAAAAAAGGGTATACTAACTTTGTGCAAAGTTATGTAACAGGCAGAAGGAGGCGTGGCAGACCCCAAAAAGTATATACAGGGTCCGCCATCTAACATTTTTTTTTTTGAACTAGTGTTTATTTTGAGTGTGGTAACACTGATGTTGTCCTTCCGCTGAACGAAAATGGTTGTGTATACGATTGAGGAACGCGTTGCCATATAATTATGGTAATGTTGCAGAATGTGTGCGAAATTTACGCACGGAAATGAACCGTAACCAAGCACCGTCCGCTCCGTATGTGAAAAAATTGAAAAAATTTCTTTTCAAAAAATTGAGAGAAACCGGCACAATTATTGATAAACCAACGCGTGAGAAACCAAAAAAAGTCGTACTGCCGGTAATATCGCTGCTGTTGCCGAGAGTGTGCGTGAGGCGAAAATGCGGCGGGAGCCGCCGTTACGGTCAATAGCGAACGCTACCGCGCCATGTTAACGGATTGGTTCTTCCCGGAAATCGAAGAGGAGGACTTGGAGAACATTTGGCTCCAGCAAGACGGCGCTCCGTGCCACACAGCCAACGTTACGATCGATCTTGTGCGCACTGTTTAAAAAAAAAAAAAGTTACGTGGCGGACCCTGTAGATAAGTACTCTAGTCATGGATACTCTTTTGACCGACCTATTCACGGGTAATTTCTGTACTACTCCTATTGTAGATACTTCTTTCTCTAGCGTATTCATGGGTACCTACATAAGTACTCTAATCAGGGGTAGTCAATCCTAGTAGCTACGTAAGTACTCCAATCATGGGTACCCAATTGTCTACGTACTGGTAAACGATGTGGTTGCGATTGACCCTATTTGCGGACATTTCATACAAAAAAAGAAAAGGGTAGTCCCTTAATAAGTACTTATTTCACCAGCTACGAATTAGTGGCCAGTACTATATGGTACATACATTCATATGGGCATATCTCCGCGCGGGGATATATGTACAGTGTGTCAACTAATTCTTTGCAAAAGAAAAAATGCAAGGAATTTTTACGTTTAAAGTAGTTTTTTATTAACATAATTAGGGTTTTCTTAATTTTTTTTTTTTTTTTTACTATAGTATAAGGTAATGAATTATGAACTAATTAGCATCGACAAAAATATAAAATTCATATTTAAACATAGCGAAATCAAACAAAAACAAAAAAAAGCGGAGAAAAACAGCTGTCAAGAATTATCTTTGCAAAATGCAAAGACGCATCGAAAAGAGAAATGAAACTCAGTAACGGGACTGCAAATTCCACCAAAATTTGTACGTTTTCTTTTTATTATGCTTTGGCTATCCTTCTTTGCTATTTTGTATTACTCAAGTGCACATTGCAACATAATTTAACACACAGACGTTGTCTTATCGCAGTCAATTGCCGTTATCTTTTACTACTCCGCTTTAATACAACTCTCACCTGCACACGTGCAAATTTAAAACAAAAAAAAGAAGGGGAAAACAAAACCACTGCTAACATCGTTTACCCTTAAAAACCATGGCCCCTGGGCCACCTAATCTCGGCCATTTCGCCATACCGTTATTACCGGGAGTCGACCCCACAAACCACAACAGTTAAGCTGTGGAATGCGGGGGGAGGAAACCCGGGCGATGGTTACTTCTTTATTGTTAGCCCGAAGGCTTTTCAATTCGTTTTGACTGCTGTAAAAGCGGATTCCCTAACTTACATACTACAACAATTGTTGGCTTACTAAATAATTAAATCTATGACGTCTGTGCCACTAGTCCTGTGATATGGAGATGTGGGGGGTACGATCCAGGCGTCTTTGCTGCCGACGTAACGTCTGAGGATGGCTTCGCAGCGCAAAGCCCCCCGGCGCTACGCTAGCAAGCACACGCCTGGTGTAAGCCCTCAGATTCCATAGGGATGTGGCGACTCGCAAGAGCGGAGATCTCAGGGGGCAGACTGCTTGTAAGCTGTGTCCTTAGAAGCGGGATGACCACCATTTGCCATGATGGGTAGTCGGGGTCGTCCACCGTTGTGTTGAGTGGCATCGGAGCAAGTAGGAGAGCCGCTGGAGTGGTGATGATCATGGTCGTATAGTCTCCAGTGGCACAGTCAAGCGGGTTGGGGCCAATTAGGCTGTTGTGGCTTGATTGAGGATTTGTTGGGGATTCTCGTCCAGCTGGAGTGTGAGCCGCAGGTGGCACTGCTGGCAATCCCATTGTTGAGGGCCATACCAGCATGCAATGTATGACATGTAGGCATGTAAGCATTCGATTTCCAGCATGTGAGTGGAGCGTAGTAGACTACTGGCAACATCTTGATGGCTTTTCAGTGTAGATGACTGAAGTGACGAGTTATACAGTAGGGTTGAGCAGATTGCAGGGCTGTTAACTCAGATTGTTGTGGGAGTTGTAGACAGCTAGAGCCAGAAGTAGATTATGTCTTCATGGGGCTCAGCCGGTTTTGGTTGAAGGCCACAAAGTAGTATTGCTACGTGTTGAGATTGATGTAGGATTTTATCACAGCAGGTGTGTAGTCGTCATGAGGCGCTGCTGTCAATCCATGTTGTTTGCGTGTAGAGTATCTGATTGTCCAGTGAACATTTGATAGTTTCTGGAAATCAGCTGATGATGGGAGTCCTCCAATAGTTAACTGTTAGTTAATTAGCTGAGTATGATTCACCTGGTTTGAGCTTTTTTTTTTTTTTTTTTTTTTTTTTTTTTTTTTTTTTTTTTTTTTTTTTAAAAAAGTTGGTGTCTTTTTAATTTTAAATTTTTATTTTTTTTTTTCTTTCTCTTTTTTTTTTACTTAATAATTTTAAAAAATTTTTATAAAAAAAATTAATTTTTTTTTTTTTCTCTTTCTTTTTTTTTTTTTCCTTCTCCCTTCTTTTTAAATTTCCCCCAAACAATTTTTTTTTTTTTTTTTTTTTCTACCACACCCCCCCCCCCAACAAAAAAAAAAAAATAAACAAACAACAAGCATATTACCCCCCCCCCAAAAAAAAAAATAAACAAACAACAAGCATATACAACATATTTAAATGCTTCACAATGCAAATTGCAGTCAGTCCCAGAAAAATTTTTTTTTTTTTCTCTCTTTTTTTTTTTTTATTTTATTTTAATTTTTTTTTTATATATCTTAAAGTTTTTTTCATTTTTTTCTTTTTTATTTACCCCTTCAATTTTTTAAAAATACTCTATAATACATGCATGTGTGTACATCACTTACACACATGCATGTACAATTTGCTCTAACACTTGCACACAGACATGAATTACTCATGAAGTCTGCAAAGCAACTCCACACAGCTTGCTTCTCAGACTGGAATCACAATGCAATTACAGTCTGCCCTATTGATCACTAATAATCAAGTATATACAAAACGCTTGCACTTTGATAAGACCAACAAGGACAAAGATCCGTTATTTTTGAACGTATTGTGGAGCGACGAAACAAAAATAAATAGGATGGGACCCGATGGAAAAACAAGCTCTCAATCCAAAGTACACAATGAAGTCCATAAAGCATGGAGGAGGCAGTATACATTGTTGGGGAGCATTTTCCTGGCACGGTGTGGGTCCGATCTTCCGAATCAATGGAATAATGGATCGATTCCAATATTTAGATATTTTAAAAAACACAATGGAGCCATATGCATTTGAAAACATGCCTGTTAAGTGGACATTTATGCATGATAACGACCCAAAGCATTCCTCAAAAATTGTGAAGAAGTGGTTGCAGGAGGAGAAAATAAAGGTTTTAGATTGGTCAGCACAAAGTCCAGATTTGAACCCAATCGAAAACCTTTGGAACGATGTAAAAGTGGCCATTTCTCAAAAAAAATTTAAAAATTTTGATGATTTGTGGGAGGGTGTTCAAGAAGCCTGGAATTCTATCCCCAAGGATCGGTTCCAAAAGATGGTGGAGAGTATGAGCAGCAGATGTGAAGCAGTACTCCGAAATAATGGTTACAGTATCAAGTACTAATACCAAGAACAAATTACCAATTCAAAATAATATAGTTTTAATTGTATAACAATTTAAATGAATCTGTGCCAATTATATGAGCAGGGAACTTTTGATTTTTTTTAATATTTTGAAAATATCTTTTGAATTTTTATGTTAATTTGAAATTGTTCTTTCTTATTTAAGAGCCCACAGCATAGGCTTAAAAATGTCATTTCAGTTTGTTTCTTTTCATCAACATTTAATAAAAAAAAATTGTTTTTTATACGTAAATTTTTTTGTGCCAATTATCCGCCCATAGCTGTATATACTGCTTCAATAATCAAACCCAAGCTATATTTAGCACAATCACTCTTGCAATGTACTCACACAATTGCAAACAAATTGCTCAATCGTATCTGCATGTGTTTAATTCACTTACACACATGCATAGACACCAAACAATGTTGAATAGACACATTTTTATACGGCCATTTTACGAAGTTTTTCCTTATAAAATTTACAGCCTCTATAGTTGGCGGTGTGGCCTTCTTGACAGTTAGCACATTTAGGCTCTATGTGTGGTGGCTTGGTGCATGCCGCCCAATTGTGCTCTACAGCACATTTAAGGCATAAGGGTTTCATATTTTTGGTATGGCCAAATTGTTGGCATTGATGGCATTGGATATGCTTCTGATCAGATTTATTGATTTTTACTATCTAATTCACTAATTCCTTGATAGAGAATACATCGTCCATGTTCAGGGTGTTAACGAGCACTACTATGAAGTGCGTTTTGCCAGTGCGGCGGACTTTCTCTCTTGCTGCATAGCAGGGATTGAAGTTTAAGCATTTTAGTTCGGACTTAATCCATTGAGTGTCTGTATCAGGATGTAGTCCTTCAATTTGTATACGTGTTTGCTTATGGCTTATATGCGTGTAGTACTCTATATTGTTGGCTTGGGCATAGTCAATAAGCTTTTCCCTGGTACTGGAGTTGCTACAAATGACTTAAAATTTGCGCGAGGAGGAAGTTGTCAGATCCTAGTGCTTGACGAAGACGTGGTACAAGCTCCATGATGGAAATCCTGGTTATATAGACAGGGATGACTTTTGTGCTGATGTTGCTGTTGTCGCTGTTGTTCGGCTGTTGCTGCTGATGTCCGTGTTGCTGCTGATGTATGTGTATGAATTTAACAAACTAAACTACACGGGAACATAGGTCGAAGGGTATCCCACTGTCGCGTTTTGCGCGACTGTTGCTCTCGTTAAGCTTCTTGACTTGTCACTGTCTAACAGTTATTTTCCACCTATTTGGAAAAATTCTTTTTACATTCCTCTTCACAAAAGTGGATTTAACCATGATGTGAAGAACTATAGGTGTATATCCAAATTGTCTGCAATACCTAAGATTTTTGAAAAAAATCTTACGGCTCAGTTAACCTTTATGAGTAAATCATTAATTTCGCCCCACCAACATGGGTTTGTAAAGGCAAGATCTACTGCTTCAAATCTTCTAGAATTTTCTTCCCGCATTACTTTAGGATTTTGGAAGAAAATGCAAACCGATGTCGTCTATACTGACTTCAGTAAAGCATTTGATTCCGTAAATCATAATCTCTTGATTCATAAGTTATATTTAATCGGTTTTCCACAAAAGCTTATTTTGTGGATATACGATTATTTAACTAACAGGTCTCAACGAGTTCTTTTTAAATACTGTCTATCAAAGCCAATCATAGTAACTTCTGGTGTTCCTCAGGGCAGCCATCTTGGACCTTTGCTTTTTAACCTTTTTATCAACGATCTTCCTTCAATACTTCTTCACTCTAATATCTTTATGTATGCTGATGACGTGAAACTCTGTTTGACGTATAGTGATCCTACACTTAACTTCCTCCAAACAGATGTTGATTTGCTCTTTGCTGTTTGAAGTGCAAGGTTATGTCATTTTACAGAGGTAGCTATCATGTCTTCAACTATACATTTGATTTAAACTCGCTTTCAAGAATAACCGAGGTAAACGATCTAGGTATTCTCTTTGATCACAGATTGAAATTTGATCGTCACATTCCACAAATTGTCAAGGCATTTCGAGTGCTTGGTTTCATAAAAAGATGGGCCAACGAATTTAGAGATCCTTATACGACAAAATTACTTTACACTTCTCTTGTTCGTCAAATTCTTGAATATCAGATTCTTCAAGATAAAATTGAGTCTGTTCAAAAGCAATATTTACTTTTCGCTTTGCGTAGTTTCAACTGGGTACCAGATGTAGATTTACCACCTTATTCTAATAGACTCCTTCTTATTAACCTACCTTCTCTTACTAATCGTCGTATCATGTTAGGTGTCACGTTTATTTTTAAACTAATCAAGTACGACATTGATTCCCCTATTCTGCTTAACCAAATCAATTTCTGTATTCCTTTTATCCCTGTGATGTTAAGATACGATATTATGATGTATGGATTCTTCACTTAATAAAAATATAATAATTTTTTTTTTAAATTTTAATTTCAATAAATAAAATATTAATAATTTTTTTTAATTAATGTAACAGTTTTAATTCTTAGTTTTTATTGTTAACTCCATTCCCAGTCGACATTAAATAAATAACATAAATAAATAAATAAATGCAACAATCCACATCAGTCGCATGACAAAAACATTTTTGCAAGAGAGCTCAGTGGAGTTAAAGAGAGTATAAAGATAACACTACATACGAATGTGTAAGCAGCCTCAAGATCGCGATTTTATTAAATGGATTTTAAGAGTATTATTGTGCCCTTTTTTAATTTTAAGAAAAGTGTAATACAGTTGCAAAAGCCAATTTTTGCTTTGTTCAAAAAAATAAGTATAAAAGTTATAATAATAAATTTTGGTTAAAACCGGTTAACCACAACGTTAGTGAGAGAAGATTCATGCATTACGGCAATATATCTTTTTTAAAAAATACAAGGCGTGCTATCATTTTGTTATGCACCTCATGTAATTTACTAGAATTTCTTCAACTATTTTATTTAATTCAATTTCTATTAATAGTTTGCAGTTTTCATATATATAGATATATATATGCATTTATGATTGGCGGTGAAAGCGACGCAAATCGGTGGAGAAATTTTTAAAGCGTAAGTAATTTTTTACATGGCAACTGCAGTCACATATTTGTACATATACACATATACTTACGTTTACTTCGCGAATGTGAGTCGAACTAATGATCTGTCTAATTGACTAAGATCAACGCTGCAGAGTTCAAATACAGGGAATTAAACACGAACGAGTACAGAATTTATCCACTTTATTGTTTTACTGTCAGCTTGAGACTAAGTGTACAGAGTTTTGAGCGGCTCAGTATTTACACCACGCCACAATTCACATGTTCTTCCCGCTTTTCTTCTTTTTACAATGTGCCCAACTTATGCTATTTTTTTAATACTAGACATTGTTATCGATATGTACTTATTGTTTTGTTAGGTTTAAATTTATGTAAGCGTAATATGAGAAGCATATTATGCTACTTCCCTCCCCTTAAAAGGAAGCTTATGCTGTTATTTCTTCTATTGGGGTTGATGCATGCAATATTGGTGATGCCGTTGGGTTTGTATCTTGTGTTTCAATGATTATTTTGTTTTTAAGTTTTAGGTAGATACAAACAATACAAGAGGTGAGGCTTATGATCGACACTATTATACAAACTGTGATATTGTTATTTGATATTAATTGTACAATGTCCTTATGTTCTATTGGTTTTATTTTTATTAGGTTTAAGGGGGTGTACAATGGGGTAAGGTTTATCTCGGGGCTCAGCTGATTTTCATTCAGCACTATTTTTCCTATTTTGATTTTACATTGTTTTATTGTTATTATTTTATTGCCGTTAATTGTTATATTTTTATTTATTTCTTGGCAATTCTGTTCTATTACAGTGTCATTTATGTTCCAAGTAAGGATACTATTTGGTTCTACATAATTATTTGATTAACTGTTGTAGGGACAAAATTGCATATCGGATTTGTTCGTTTTATGATATTTTTAATACATTCATTGTTTATTTCTTTGTGGTTCTGATTATAGATTTTATCGTGTTCCTCATAATAAGTATCTTTATCTATGTGGTCAAGTTGATAGCCATTACTATCTGGATAGGGTATTATGTTAATGGTATGAATGGTTTTTTGTTTAGTAGGGATATGAGCTATGATAAGTAGTTGGTTGGTATTAATCCAGGTTGAAGTTTTAGTTTGTAATATGTTACTGCTGTCAACGTTTTCTAGTTTGTCGTAGTTGAGTAATTTTGGGTTAAACAGTCCTAATCGTGAAAGTTGCATTCCCATTGCAATGTCTTCGATGTATTCGGTAAATTGAATTAGTTCGTATAGCATTTGGTCTCTGTTATTATGTTCGTCTTCAAATTCTTTGATTTTTTGCATATTACTATTAATAAGTTGAATTACGTCACTCATTTCGTGTAGGTTGACTGAGTTTTTTGTTACAGATTCTAGTTGGTTATGGATTTGTATTCTGTCGTTATTGTCTAAGGTCCCGAAAAGGTATTTAAATGCAGATCCCATTATGTTAATTAGTCCGCGTTTCTGTCTGTTTGTCTGATGTAATGTTATGGCATTAAGTTCCCTTAGCATTTTATTGTGTAGAAGTGTAATTTGTGGGATATGTGTATAGTTTGTTACTCTAGTGTTAAAATAATGAGTTAAGTTATCTATGTCTGAGAGATTTATGCGGAGACAATGGTGTTCGTATTCTGAAGGGACTTGAATGGGCTTGTCAGAGAATAGGAGATATCCGTGGTCAGTGTCAATATTGTATATTTGGAGTTGCTGGGTTTGACCTAGTTTTGTAAAGGTGAGGAGGAGTATTACGGTGAACAAGGGGCCTGTAAAATGGGAAGTTGATTAGTTTTTTTCTGTTTTTTAAATTGGGTTTTGTAGTAGTGTGTTTCTCTATTTCTATTAGTAATTTTGTAATGGTCTTCGTCGGTTTGTTCAACGTTTTTTGTTAATTTAAACGGGTTTTCTAATTTTCCCTTTTGTAATGGTCCCTTCCTGTATCTAGTGTCAACATTGTACTCAGTTCTGTTTTTATTTATTTCGTTAATTTTAATTTCTTTATTGTGTTGTGTATCTAGAGTAGGTTGTCCGGCATAAATGAATATGTGAGCAGGGGTTTGTCCGGTAGTATCATGTTTGGTCTTATGGTTATAAATATAAAGAATTGTCTCTATTTTACTGAGTTTAGCTTCATTGTCATCGGAATTGTTTATGATACGGATTTTTTCGTTTATTGTTTTATGGAGCCTTTCTATATCTGCAACACCTGTTTTTGTGGTATTGAGTTGTAATTCTACGTTTTCAGTCTCGAGCCAACGTCTGAGGGCTAGACTAGAAAATGCGCCATCTCTGTCTGCCTTTAGAATTTCGGGTTTCCCCATCTGATTGAATATGCGCATTAAAGCATTTTTGCATTCTATCCAATCTTTTGTTTTGATCTGCTCAAGGGTGGCGAATTTTGAATAAATGTCAATACAACTCAAATAGTGATTCCCTTCAGAGGAATAGATATCTATTACGAATTTATCGCGGCAATGTTCGGGTTTAGGGGTGACTTTCATTGGCATTTTTGTATTTCGGTGTTCGGTTTTTGCTAAGTTACAAACTTGGCATTCGTTGATTATATTTTGGATAAGAAGTTGGCTATTTGGGAAGTAGTATGTCTCGCCGAAAAGTTTTACAGTTTTCTGTATTCCGGGGTGTAGAAGTTTTTCATGTGTTTTTAGGATTAGTTCTTTGAAATTTGCGTATGTGGGAATGTTTTTTAATAAGATGAGGCTTCGGAAAATTTTTGTATATCTTGGATTCATTGTCTCTTTATATGCTTTTTGAATTATTTCGAAATCTGCATCGCTTTCGATGTACAGAGCGCTGTTTTTTGAACAGAAGTAGTCGAGTAGATATCGTTTGGCTATTTCAGGGGTCATTTCTTCATATGAAAGGTGTATAATTTGTTTTTTGAAGTAAGTTTCTGTTTCCGTACTATTGGGACCTTTGGTAAAGATGATTTGTCTTTTATGTTGATTGATAGCTTTCTCTGATAGACTGATCAAATTGCTACTGTCTTCTTCAGCACTATGTTGAGTAGATTCACCAAAAAATGTTTCTTCTATCTTTACTCTAGAAAGTGCGTCTGCTACGTAATTTTCCTTTCCTTTTATATATTTTATGTCGAAGTCATATTCCGAAAGTCTAATTTTCCATCTTGTTAATTTTGAATTAGGTTCTTTTAATTTGTGTAGCCAGCACAAGGGTTGATGGTCAGAAGCTACTTCGAAATGTCGTCCTAACAGATAATGTCTGAAGGTTTTGGTGGCCCAAACTATTGCTAATAATTCTTTTTCTATGGCGCTATAATTGATTTCATGTTCATTTAGGGTTCTGCTGATGTAACTAATAGGATGTCCGTCTTGTGATAAAACAGCTCCTAAAGCTACATTGCTGGCATCTGTTGTTAATGTAAATTTCCTCTCGAAATTCGGTATTTTTAGGATTGGATCCTCAGAGATTAGTAATTTTAACTTTTGGAATGCTTTTAAGTATTCTAAACTGTTTATATCTATTGTTGCTCCTTTCTTTAGGCACTTGGTCAGGGGTTTGGCAATGTCTGAAAAGTTAGGTATAAATTTCCTATAATATCCTGTAAGTCCTAAAAAGGCTTTAATTTCTTTAGTTTTTCTTGGTAGCGGATATTTAACTATAGCTTTGATTTTATCCGGGTTTGGTTTAATCCCGTCTTTAGTAATAACATGTCCCAAGAAAGTTGTCTCTTGTTTTAAGAACTCGCATTTATCTAGTTGTAGTTTTAAGTTTGCCTGTGATAATTTTTCGAAAACGGCTTGTAAGGCTTGAAGATGTTCTTCTAAAGATGTGGAGAAAACTATGATGTCGTCTAAGTATACTAGACAACATTTATTTAAAAGTGGACGGAGTAAATTGTTCATGCATCTTTGAAATGTAGCGGGGGCATTTTTAAGCCCAAATGGCATTCGTGTGTACTCGTAGTGTCCATATTTTGTAGAGAAGGCAGTTTTGGCTATTGATTCTGAGTCCATTTCTATTTGATGAAAGCCCTTTGCAAGATCTATTGTTGTGAAATAATTTGACCTCCCTAGTTTCCCTAATATTTCATCTATGTTTGGTATGGGGTATCTGTCGTTTATTGTTATTTCGTTCAATTTCCTATAGTCTATTACGATACGAAGCTTCTGCTGTCCCGAAGCATCTAGTTTTTTTGGTACGACCCAAATGGGGCTACAGTATGGTGAATTACTTTCTCGGATAATGCCCTGTTCTAGCATGTCTTGGATTTGTTTCTCCACTTCTTTTTCGTACGTTTGTTGGAAACTATACAGTTTAGAATAAACTGGGATATTGTGTGTAGTGTTAATGGTGTGTTTCTCTTGATTCGAAAAACTAAGTTTGTCGCCTTCTTGAAATTGAATGTCTTTAAATTTTGTCAGTAAGTCCATTAGTTTGTGTCTTTCCTCTGTATTTAGGTGGTCTAGTCGGAATAAATCATCTCGGAGTGTGGAGGGTTCTAAAAAGGTGGGGTCTTGGTCTGGGAATGGAGGATCTATTTGAGCATGGTTCTGCTCTATAGGATTCTTAATGTCTTTTATCTTGTAAACTTTATTAAAAAGGGTAGCAGTTCCCTTTTGATAGTCTATTACTGCTTTAGCTTTGGACAGCAACTTGCGTCCAATCAGCATGTCGTAATGGTCTGAGAATTTATGAATTAGGAACTCTTGGGCAATAGGAAAGTAATTATTGGGTGGTATGATTGTAGCTTCGTTAATAGTTAACGGGCCATTACTAGTATAGATCAAGTGGTTGGTTTGTTGTATGGGTGTTTGAAAAGTATTCTGAGTGAGCATATTTATAGTGGATCCGGTGTCAATTAGACACTTTAATTCGATATCGTTATGCTTAATAATTATATATTGGCTTGATCCGGGGCAACTAGCCGAAAATTTTCCGCTTGTTCAGTATCGTCCGGTTCATCATCGTTCGGTATTGTTTGCTCTTGCTGTGTTGTGTTGGAATTGTCATAGTCTTGTTCAGGAGGGTTTTGGATTGGGTCTGGGGTATAACTCATTTGGCAAGGATAGGGCTGAAGTTGGAAATTATCCGGGTAATATGGATAATAGTAATAATATGGGTATTCGGGTTGATTTGATACCGTTTCCTGGTATCTTAATTCTTCTGTACTCATTTTAGATTGTCCGCTGTCCGATGGTCTCTGTCTTTTCATAGGGTGGTTGGTCTGTGCATTTCCAGTCGATTGGAAGTTAGTCGAAATGCCAGTGTGATTAAGTCCGAAACGATTTTGGTCAAAGATATTCTGTCGATTAAAAGCAGGGTTCGGTCTGGGTTGTTGCATTATGGGTATGTTAGATTGTGGGTGAATTGGTCTTTGTTGGTATTGGGGAAAAGGGTTTTGATTAAACCTGGGTGCAGGAGCTGGTGTGTATGGATATGGTTGATAATAAGGTTGGAAAACATTATTATGAAATGGTTGGAACGGTGTTATAGGTTTGTTCTGGCTATTAACTTTGTTTTGCGGGTTAGTTGGTGTCCTACTGGAGTTGTGGACGGGCTTAAAGTTATCTTTATTTGATGTTGGCGTTTCGTAAAGGCCTTTTTCTTGTAAAATATTAATTAGGGATCTTAAATCAGGGATGTGACAGTTGATTATTCTTATGTGAATATGGGTAGGAAGTTTTTGAATTAGGTTCTCTATACTGTCTTGGACTAGTCTAGTGAATAGGGTGGTTTCTGCAGTGTTATTTTCTAATTCTAACTTACTCATTAAAACTTGTCGTCTTCTCTCGGCCTCTTCCAGAAACTGTCTGATGTTGCCTCTGTATTGGGTGTTCCGGAATTCTTCCAAAAGATGATGGTTCGGTGTTTGCGGTTTGTAGTAGAGAATCAGCCTTGTCCTTAATTCGATCCAGCTGGCGAAGTTGTTTGTTCCTATTGTGCGGATAACGTCACCGCTGATGTTGCGCTCAATGTGTCCGTAAAGTATCAGCTTTTGTCTTTCGTCTGTGGTCTGGTACAAGGCCAGAATGAAGTCGATACGAGTGATGAAGGTATGCAGGGTACTCGGATCTCCATTAAAGATTTCAACGGCGTGTATCTGCCTTTCGACTTGACTCATATTTGAGTCGGATAGTATTACAGGGTCTGGCGTTGATACTGCCATTGTTGTTTGTTGGATTGATTAAAGTTTAATTATTTGTCGTTATTGAATAGAGTTAGTATATTCGTTGTTGGTTTTTGGTTTCACTATTGGTTGATGTATTTGATAGGGTTTGTATTTTTGCTGTTGGTTTTTGTTTTCACTATTGGTTGATGTATTGGGTAGGGTTTGTATATTTGCTGTGGGTCTTGTCTTCACTATTGGTTGATGTGCTGGATAGGGTTCGTGTATTTTCTGTAAGTTTTTGTCTTCACTATTGGTTGATGTATTGGATGGGGTTCGTATATTTGTTGTTGGTTTTTATTTTCACTTATAATGTTTTATGTGTTCACTTAATTTAGATTTTGTTTGATTGCGTACTTTTTATGGTTATTTTAACTCACTTATAATGTCTTATATTGTTCACTTAGTTATAATTTGATTTAGATTTTTGGTTGGGTTGTGCACTTCTTATTGTTATTTTAACTCACTTATAATGTCTTATGTTGTTCACTTAGTTATAATTTGATTTAGATTTTGTTGGATTGCGCACTTAGCTATTTCGCTCTGTTTTGAGTAACCTTTGGTGGATTTACTACTCAGCGAATTCTAAGGCGTTTTGTTTCACAGTTACGATCACTTTGTGGGATTATGTACACTTTTGGTTAACACTTTTCCGCTGTGAATCGATTTACCGACGCGACTTGCGTTTGTTGTTTAGCGGATGATAATTGAAGAATTGAATAGGGTTTCTATCGCATCAACAATGTATCATCCTACCGGCTGCGCCACTTACGTTTACTTCGCGAATGTGAGTCGAACTAATGATCTGTCTAATTGACTAAGATCAACGCTGCAGAGTTCAAATACAGGGAATTAAACACGAACGAGTACAGAATTTATCCACTTTATTGTTTTACTGTCAGCTTAAGACTAAGTGTACAGAGTTTTTGAGCGGCTCCGTTATTTCACCACGCCACAATTTACATGTTCTTCCCGCTTTTTTTCTTTTTACAATGTGCCCAACTTATGCTATTTTTTAAATACTAGACATTGTTATCGATATGTACTTATTGTTTTGTTAGGTTTAAATTTATGTAAGCGTAATATGAGAAGCATATTATGCTACTATATATATATGCGTGGCAACTGCAATCAAAGTAGTTTTCATATGTATGTATGTATGTGACATAAGACCGCCATTACTTATTGTATATTTTAGTTACAACCAAGGAAAACAGCGAGAGTCCGCCTCCAAAGAGGAAACGAGAGGGATATAGTGTTTGGCAGCACTATAAAAAGTATGCCACCATGTCGCTTGTGGTACCCATGTTAAAAAATATATTTAAAACCCAAGAAGTTATTGCCGGCCTTGCTGATTTAAGTGGCTTCTTCAAGAAGTGTTTCGGACATTATGAAACGACGACAGTTCCGAGGATAGCCACATTAATCGACCCTAGCAATGCTGACATTAATATGTACATCTGTGTAAAGTGTACATATTAATGTTATGTACGTACATCTGTGTAAAGTGTTTCTTCACTAACTGTATATAATAACATATATTTAAGATGCGACTGTTAAAACAAATCTTTATTGATTTAAACTTTCTATTATTATCCAATTATTCATATTTTAAGATGGTGCACATGAAATGAAATCTCATTGTTTTTTAATTTTATAATATGTGACGTCGCAATGAATCGACGCCTCATTATTAATTATTAATTATTATTTAAGTTAACTTTAAATAAGACATAAGATATCTCTAAGCCCGATATACTCAGTAGTATTTCCTCGAATAGAAACAGAAGCATAGGCAAAGGCAAGGGCATAGGCAGGAACTAGAAAACAGGGTACACAACATAGAAAACCCCAGACACTCGGCACCCATGCCTAGTAACGGTGCCTCGGTACCCAGAGCTCGCGCACTTTGTCAAGCAGCATAGCACATTTGCACAAGCAACGGTGCTTAGGCACCCAGAACTCGAGCACAGGCAGCACAAGGCAACGGCATCGCGACCAATTTTGGGCAGCGGCGCCAGACAAGCAGCGACGCTAAGTCAGCAGCGATGCTCGGCCAGCAGCGACGCCCAGCCAGCAGCGACGCTAAGCCACAGCGACGACGGATATGCAGCGAAATACGAAATTCGCGGTGCCGATGCATGTGTTCCATGTGCAGTCTGTGCACGAGCTCTGGGTACCCAGGCACCGTTACTTACATATGTGCACACTAGGCTCGCGCTCTGGGTCCCGATGCACCGTTACTTGTGCGAGTGTTAGGCTGCCGGGTCTGTGCACAAGCTCTGGGTACCGAGGCACCGTTTCTTGTGCGAGCTAGACATGAGCGCCGAACGTCTGGGGTTTACTTGTGTCGCGTACCCTGTTTCCTGTTTCTGCCCATACCCTTGTCAAATGCTTCGCTGCCTTTTTAAAAAATTCTGCGGGGTATATTTGGCTTAGAGATAACTTGTATTTATTTTAAAAATAATAAATAACATAATGTGTCGTGGCTCGTGCAGCTTCACAGTATTTACACATGAACACATTAAAAATAGTTTAATTTTTTTATTTTGTGCTCTCAATAGGAAAACGGAAGGACAAGTGGACATAGAAATGAACTATGACACAGTCAAACGCACTTTGCAAAGAAAGAGGCAACCGTTTCTACCCAAATCGCCGACTACCCCAGAGGACGTACGCGAAGTATGAGCATAAAACCAAGTGGGAGGGATCTTTTAGGAGAGAGGAGGGTACCTGGGTAGCTAAGATCTGAACCCTGACGCATTCTAATTTTGGACATGAGTCGAGTAGGTGGTCCACGTTTAAATTTTCCCCACAAAATGGGCATGGTGGTCGGTCTGTTCCCTTCAGAAGGTGCTCATGCGTTAGTTGTGTGTGGCCAATCCGAAGGCGAGTGAATATACTACCAGAGCTCCTATGAAGGGATCCGGGTAGTGAAAATTTGCTGCAGGTTGGGTTGATTGTCGAGTATATGTGGTGGAAACGAGCCCATTGTTCAAGTTTGCCTTCATTTGTGTGTGTTGCGATTAGATTTTTAATGTCCTTAGCATTGGTTGGCATAAACAGGAAAGTGGGTGCAGTACACATATGGTTTGCAGCTGCATCGGCGTTTTTATTTCCAGGGATGCCTTTATGGATAGGGACCCAGAATAGTCTTTTTGTTGTTAGCAATAATTTTTTTAATTTCTCGGATTGTTGGGTCGCTGTGTTCCGGGTTGAAGGTTGCTAATAAAACAGATAGACTATCTGTGCAAATTACGTAGGTTTCAGCATTGCTAGCAATGTGGCATGCCTTTAATATTGCAAGTGCCTCAGCGGTAAATATGGAGTTGAAGTTTGGGAGAAGGCCTCCGGCGACCAGATTGTTTTCGCTGTCAACAACGGCAAAGGAAGTTGATTCAGCTGTTTTTGAACCGTCCGTGTATATCCAGCGTTTGGCACCGAGGTGATCTTTTTCTTCAAGGAACCGGGGAAGGTATACGGAGCTTGGGGTTGAATTTTTGGATCCGTCGTAAAGTTTTAGGTTGATGTTTAATTGAGGGCAGGACCAAGGTGGTTCTGTGTTGAGGGATTTGGTTTTTGGCATGACCAAGCCGAGTTGAAAGCAGTATCCGACACACCGTCGGAGGGTGGATGGGCATCTGTATTTTCTTTTTTGATTAAAAATAGCAGCAAAATCATTTAAGAGTAAGCGGTTGATTGTAGTGAACTGCTTCGGGATGAGGTTTAATGTATTTTTAATAAGCCTTTCCTGAATTGATGGTAATCCAGATTCTGATAGAATGCTCAGAGCATCTTCTAGTTCCCTATCATCTAGTACATTATATTTCTTGCGATTGTTCTTAACTAACTCCTGATTCTGCCTACAGAACAATTCACAGTCATGTGTGACTAAATCTAAATGCTCATCTCGCCATGGGGCGTAAAGCATTTTCAGCTCTCTGAAATAGTCACATGTTTCTGTGTTTACAAGTTAAGTACAAATAGCCTAAACAACTATGTATTAAGCTTCCCACACACAACGCATACGTTGACGTTCTGCATTTTGCATAAAGAACGTCCGGCGACGGTAACATGACACTTGTTTATGTGCATTTGCGTTGTCGCGCTGTGAAATGGCTGAGTCGGCTTGCCGACCATGAAGTCAATGCATGATGTTATGTAAATATTCAAACTCCACTGTCCACTTTGATTCATTTAGTCTTTAGTTTGATTTTGTATCTCTACAAAAGCTGTTTAATAAATCACAGCTCTACTCCGGCGCATAGCCGTAAAATATCTTTGTTCTTAATTGCAACACATTGCCACGCCACAAGGCTAGCAATATAACCAAGGGGGCGAAGTCAAGCCCTCCAACATAGTCTACCTAAAAAGTATCAAAGACGTACCTCTGCAGAAGACGGAAGACCTCTGGAGAGCGTAAACTACTGATTCGGAAACCCTGGGTACATCGTTGTCAATTTCATCCGTATTTTCTTGGCGAGTTCCACGTTCCGATTTGCTATAGCTATAAAAAGCTGAAAAATCCGCTAGGCATAAGCTCTCTAGAGCCTCTGAGCGCGGAATATAGTGATCTAGAAGGCCTAAGTGAAAAATTTCCCTAGAGTCCTCGGGTAGATTTTGAAGTTGCTGTCTAGGTGTCAGCATTCTGACCAGGTTTTTCGTGAACATGTGTGTTGATATACACACTGGCACTACTGCTGGCGGACAAATGTTTATCTAAACAGCAGTAGACGGCTTCGTGAGCGGATATCTCAGTGCCAGAAATAAATTTGTTGCCTAAATGTTGAAACTTTTGCTTAATAGTTACATTATTATTATTCTTAATTGCCTCACGCAACAGCATTGAGATGCCTCTCTGGGACTTGATAATATAATTAACGACGTAGCTGCAGCAAGCATATTGGTCTAAAATAAACTTGCCCGCTGCAACAAAAAGAGGTGCTTATTGTAAGCGATAAGATTGATTGCTGAAAAAGATCGCTTCAAAAAACTTTTGGTTTCTTTATGCTTGATCTTAAAGCATTAATATAGTCCTCATAACTAAGGTTAAGTTGATCGTGGGACAAAAAATTTTAAAAATCGTTAAGGTTAACTACGGTTTCACGATCAAACGGGAAGTCGATGAGACTTTGAATTTTTTCGAAATTCCTATGATGCTCGGGAAGATTGGAAGCATATTCGTCTAATGGAAGAAGAATTTCTGTTTGAGGCATGGGTGGGTATAGAATACCGAATCTACAAAATTGTTTTGATCTAATTTCTCGCCTGCAAGAGTGCCCGTGATACTCCAAATATGGAGCAACTTCCGGGCAACTAGAATCAATTGTGATAAACTGATCAATAAAGGACTTGACAGACTCAAATGTGCACTCATTCTTTAAGTCGAGCTTGGGGGCATCTTTTAGCCAGAACATGCCATGAATATGTGGAGAGCCTCTTTGCTGAAACTCTCGATAATCAAAGTATTTAGCACAGGTCACTGGGTCTGCTCTAATGAGACGAGCTTTCTCATTAAAATCCAACTTTAACGCTTCTTCTTCGGATACTTCTAGCTTGTCTACATAACAAGACTAAAAGCTCCGGCCACCTAGTTTCCGCTGCGGAAAAAGTAATAAAAAAAGTTGGAAGCCCTTCTCGTCATCCCAATGAGCAGGAGACGTGCGAATACCCTTTAAGAGCCTATAGCCATCGTCATGAAGTATTAACCTATTTAATGTTTCATCATTACGCACATCAGCTGCCGAAATGCCTTGATTGGCGTGCTTACGTAAGCAAATTGATGTGCTGTTCCTAATGCTAATCATTTCTAACTTTTTAAAGTTGTAAAATAATTTGTCAGTTCTACAACCTCAAAATTCCTAAGCTCTGACCTAACTATGGTTTTGAAACTTTCCTGACATTTCCTTTACATGCTTGCAAATATTGTAGGAAAAGCCAGCTATTCTATATCATAATCTGTTATCATGTCCAGAGGTCACTGCCTCTCTCCTGGTGCTTTGGCAATTCTCGGAATATCTATGTTTTCAACAGGGATATTCTCCATGAGGGTTTTTTGACCTCCTGGATTTAACTCTACCTCTTCTTCTTTACTGCTCATATGCTCATTAGCTTGAGCAACTCTCTCTAACATTTGTGATACAATGTCCCTGTCGTCTGCTGACGCAACAAGTGGTACAGTATCATTAGAGTAAGAAGACAACCACTGTTCATTGACAGTTACTTGGTGCTTCTTATAGACTAAATACCGAAATGCATCAGCAACTTTTGAGGGCCTAATGGTTTCAGCCATGAAATGATGATTATACTCCATCCTACGTTTGAGATAAATCTGCACTACTTCGGCTTCATTAAATGCCTTTGGAAGGGAAATTACTACATTTGCAACTGGAATTGGCACATTGATCACTGCTCCTTTAATGGCACTTTGGCGTCCATACCCAAGAGACTATATGGTCATGAAAGGAAGGCGGGGAGATATCATCCTTTCATCTAAAGGCGTTAAGCCTTTTAAGCATTCTAGAAGCTCTGGAAAATCTAGACCATTTGTTATGGAAGCCTTTGGTTTTTCCCTGCAAAAGCTGAACCAGTTGTTATGAGATGAAAATAAAGCGAAAAGGTACAAAATATCTGAAGTATTTGCCTCACTACACTTTTCCTCTATTTTCTCACGGGAGATTTTGTCCACTTGATGTGGAAACCACAAGCCCTTGCAACATATGCAAACCTGATCGGGTCCCTGCTTGACTGTCTTGTTGAAACTGGCTATTAGGCAATCTAAAGTGGTTCTAACCTGTGAGTCTCTATCTTCAGAAAAGGTATTCGCACGTACTACTCTATTTCTGGACGCATTTCTCATATTTTCTGCTGTTCTGTTAGTGTTATCTCTTCTATATTGGCTTACTCTTTGCGACAAAGCATCTCTCGTTCTAATGCGAGCACTTCTTCTTGCACCTGTGTCCCTAGCTTGTTCAATAATCCTTCGAACTGGATTATCCCTCATCTGATCTATGTCTTCGCGCTGACTAGCTCGCCTAATATTGTCTTGTTAACGTTCGTTTGCCCTATAGGCAGGGTCTTGTCTGCGTCTTGAACGCCGAACTGCTCACGCTCATTTTCCCTATTCTGAACTTGTTTTTGTTCTCTAATCGCCGAGTTCGTTCGACGAGAAGAGCGTTTAACATTGTCCTGTCCTCGTTCGTTTTCCCTATAAACAGGATCTGCCCTACGCATTCGATTACGCTGTCTGTCCATTACCCTATCAGTCTCAGTTCTTTCCATTTGTTGTGTTTCTTCTCTTTGTGATTCTCTCTCTTGTTTAACATATTCTAAATTTTCCCTATTTAACTGTTTTCTAAGTTTACGTTTCTGAGACCTACTTTTAGCAGTGCTTCTATTAAGCCTTGGCATCTTCGAAATATGCAAATATCTATGTATATATATAAATATAAAAGATATACAAATAATAAAATAATTTAATTTAATATAATAATAATAAAATATATTATATATCATATACAAATTATATGAGCATTAATGTATGATATAATTGTATAAACCTTAATAAAGTAAACTGCATATATGTATATATATTATTTATATATACATATGTATTTATTTAATTATATTCTGTTTAAATTATATTATATATTCAATATAATATAATAATAATAATTAGTATTATAATAATATATTATTATATTAGTAAATAATTTATATATTTATTAAAGTAAATTAAAAAAATATATATTTATTATTAATATAAATGAAACAAAATAATAAAGGAATATTATTTAACTTGCAAAGTATATAATCGTCGCCGCAACCAATTAATTTATCCGAAATCCCCAACCAATACCGATATTTTCGAAGAAATGACCACACCATAAAACAGTCATCGGTGCAAACATACGTACATACATACACAATGTAACGTACGAGTATTTTGCCTAAATTGTGCACGGCATGCAGCGCCGAACGCAATCAAACTGATGTTTAGCATGTTGTAAAAAGTCTTAAGTAAAGTATTACTTAGCTTAAGTAAATAAGCATCGATCATATGGAGTACTTAAACAGCGAAAAGTAGTGGCCCAGTGGTCTTCGGTTTATTATGACCACCCGGGCCGAAGTATTTCACGAGTGAGCATTCAGCTCTCTTTGGTGAGCAACAGTGTTGCCAACAGCTTGGCTCTGAAAAAGGCCAGATGAGCTAAAAAGAAGGACAGATTAAGGACAAAAATAAAAAAAAGTACAAAACAAAGACCGATTATTTTTCAACCATTTATACGTTAATTTAATAGTAAACTGTAATTTTCGTTTCCAACATCCTCTATTAGTTCCTCATTAAAGTGGACTGCTAGAACGTTTTTCATTATTTTGGTGCAAGTCGTTCTGTGCAGCTTTAAACCAGTGGCGCCAAAGTGGTTGACGCATAATTCATTTAGGTGGCCAACAGAATTTGTGGCAGCTTGCTGAGCAGCAAACATTGTCAGTGCAGCTGTCTGACAACATAATTCATTGGCTACTGTAGGCTTGGAATTAATTTTGTTTGTTTGCTCAAAAGGCACCGTATTCTGCACATGTTTTTTTGTACACGTGTAGTCATATGCGCACGGATCTGATCAATTTTGGGATTTATACTGCATTTGCAGTATTTGCAATATGCTTTATCGATATCTTTCCCATCGCGACAAATCCACTGTTGCAGATCCACGAAAAGTAACGCGATATATCGATTATACGCCATTTCAACAGGGTTGCATTTTTAATAAATGCTCATATCGATTATAAATTTATACCGTTTTGGATGATTTTGTAACAATTTAATCAGAATCAACAAAGGATAGAAAAAGGACAAACCAAACCGGATAGGGGCTGATCTATCCGGAAAAAGGCTAAATTGGCAACACTGGTGAGCAATCCAGAAACAGCAAACAGCGGTATCAAGTCAGTCGCACAGCGACAGCGAAACGATGAGCATGGGCATACACTGCTGGTCTTAGGTTAGATGCACGTTTAGTTGCTTTACTTTGCTTCATATTTATTTATTTAATAACGATAGAAAAGAAGTTGATAAGCAAAAATACTTCTTATTTAATGATACTTAAAATGTAATATTCATATGATTATACATTTTTAACAAAATTGTGTTTTTCAAACATTTTCTTAAATCTACTTAAAATAAGGCGAATTTGTTTTGGTCAATAGATTAGACGCACTTTGGCTTTTTCATTTTTATAAGAAAAATTTTTGGATTTTAACTTGAATTTTTAGTAATAATTTTAGTAATGAGTACTGCCCCTTTTTTAGTAATAACTTCATAAATTCGGTCCTGCATAGAATGATACAAGGAATCTATGTAGTTCAAGAAAATCTCGCTCCAAGCACGTTTAATAGGTCCATTAACTGCACCTATTAAACGTGCTTGGAGCGAGATTTCTTTATCTTCGTATTGCTTTCCTCCTTCGTAAACCTTCCGTGTTAGCCAGCCCCAAACATTTACAATTATGTTAAGATCTGGCGAATACGGTGGTCAGGTCATGATATTAACGTTTTGACTCGAAATAAAAGGCTTTACTACTCGAGAGTTATGAATAGGAGCATTGTCCTGTTGAAAAATCCAAGGAATTGCTCCAAAGAGATCTTTTAATTTTCGAAATACGGACAATGTTTTGAAGCGATCGGCGTTCATCTTTTGATCGATGAAAATCAATTTTCTTATTTTTGTAGCAAAATTATATTAAAAACTCAGGCGGATCGGACCACAATATCATATAGCTGTCATATGAACGATCAGTTTGAAATTAAGCGTTAGTATGGAAAACTTTTTTGTTTTCAATTATTTTGCAACTAAAACTTGGAATTCTACATAAGAAATTAGTATATATATCCAGGGCGAGCGAAAATTATATGCTTAGCGAAAATTATATGCTATATCATATAGCTGCTATAGGAACAAACAGTCGAAAATCGTGATTTTGTTTGATAAATCATTTTGTTGCAAACAATATTGGATGAAAATTTTTCATTCATTTAATAACAACAACCACAAGATAATTTTTTAAGTTATATACATTGATATACTTATATTCTAATTATTCAAAATTCAAAAAAATATATAATACATTTATATGTGCATATGTACAAGGTAAAACAATAATTAATTTAATAAGATTGCTCAAGTAAATCAATGGATGATTTTAAAAGCTTTGACTTGGGTTTGCATGGAAGTTTTCTTTGACCAGTAATAAATGGATCAGAGCTCAATAGAAGTCTGTTCAGAAGGTCCGTATTTGTCAGTACTCTTGATATTTTTCGCTTATATCTCATTCTAAACAATTTTATGTCCTTATTTTTTGCCTCAGCAGCCTCTTCGGAAAGTTCTCCAATGGACACTAAGCAATTTTTTATTATTTCTGGTACATGTAATAAAACCTTGTTTTGTATGAAATGTCTGCAAATAGGGTCAATCGCCACCACATCGTTTACCAGTAAGTGGAGAACTGGGTACCCATGATTGGAGTACTTACGTAGCTACTAGGATTGACTCCCCTGATTAGAGTACTTATGTAAGTACCCATGAATGGTCTAGAGAAAGAAGTACCTACAATAGGAGTAGTACAGAAGTTACCCGTGAATAGGTCGGTCAAAAGAGTACCCATCACTAGAGTACTTATCTATATACCCATTAATAGGTGTGTGGGAAGAGTACCCATAACTAGAGTAGTTATCTGTCTAGTCAAAAATAGCTGGGTGAAAAGAGCACCCATAAATAGAATAGTTATCTATCTAGTCATAAATAGGTGGGTGAAAAGAGTACCCATTAATTGGTGGGCCAAAAGAGTACCCATGAATGGGTTGCTGAAAAGACTAGAGTAGTTATTTACATACTCATAAATAGGTGGACCAAAAGACTACCCATAATTAAAATAAAATGAATAAAATTATGATTTATGTATTACATTTTTTGTTTATTTACAATTTTGTAAGTCTCTATTATAGTTTCAATAAATTTTTTTTGGTGCTTGAGTTTTTGAAATAATTTTTTTTTGCAGCTGCAAGGCCTTTCAGAGCTGGTCCTCAGCTGACCCATTTTCTTTTCCGATATCAATTGCCTCTGAAAAGAACAAGATTAAACCAATAATCACTTTCAATTGAGCAATGTAAGTTAGCTAGCTTGTTCTGCCGACAGATGGCGCTTACAGATGAGCTGTGTGGCTGTATGTGTTAATTATATCTACCAAGCAAAACTTTATAAAAAACACTTAGTTTTTTTAAGGCAGCTTTGCCTTGAACGCTGTAGGCCAGTACAACCGCATTGACCATAATATTTTTAAAATTTTTTGATATACCGCCTGGTGTTATTAACATTTTGATTGCATCAATCTATAGAAAATACAGATAAATTCTAATAAAGGACCAATTTTAAATTTATCTCCTACTTCCATATAACTATCGGTTTGTCCTGTTTATTTCATCATTATTTGCATTAAGTTCTTCTACGGTGTTTATCGGGAACTTTGAGGTCACCATTTGTCCCTGACCTTGCTGCTTTGTCATACCTTTGATGGTACCTGTTTGCTCCGTGACAGCTTCTAGCAGGACCTTCTGAGTAACTAAATATAAAAACAATGAAATGGTAAAATATGTATATAATCATGTACGAGCCTTTTAAATTATACTTATACCCTTTAAAGAATTAATTGCAACCGAAAGCTCGGAAACCATTTATTCAAGGCTCCTTATATGGTCACAACAGCCACAGGCGTTAGGTTTTGGCACTGTAAATGGTATTTTTAGTTGGCTTAAAAATTATAATTTATATAAATTATTTGTTACTTACGAGTGTAAGCAAACTCCAGTCGTTTAATTTTTCTATCCGGACTATTTGACATATTTGGTCTCTTTTATTTTGTTATACGCAATTTGAATGTCTTTAATCAAAAGTGAAGAAATCATTTTAGTTTTGTAAATTAAGAGACCGACATACCACTTAATTGTCAATATGGGTAATATTATTAAGCTATTAAAGAAAGACATAACGACCGCCTTACAAAGCAACTGCCTTATATGAAAAATTTCCACAGAAGATGAAGGTTCGACATCTGCAAGGTAAATACATATGACGCAAGAGTTTATCGGTCGGTATATTTGGTCTAAAACTTCAGAGGGTTTTCGGACGTAATTTCACTGGAGCCTTTCACTGGATCGCCCACTTGCTCTACCGTTTGTTTTATATGGAGGAAACTATGGATGTTGTAGGATACACTGGTTTCCCCAAATATTTTTGGAAAGTTTTCAACAAAAACCTGCAACATGCGCTGACAGGTTTCCAAATTTGTTTCTCGGTGGAATGGGCTGCACAGCATCCTATATGCGCAATGCATTAACATAAATATATAATATTGGTCATCAGTAACTTCATTTTTTAGAACATAAACTCCAGTGTACAATAAAAATTTACGGAATTTTGAGAGTTCACTCAATGACCTAGCTGCTCTTGCGAATTCTCTGGGCATTTTCTTATGCAGGGACATCAACTTAAAGGATATGTTCAATTTTTTTGATTAGTTAATTTATCACATGCCTTTATTTGTTACCAATCTAACAAGAAATTTACGCATGACTCCAAGATCAACTAAGTGCATAAAATCCAGTGGAATTTGAGTGATTTCGTTAAATATTTTTTTTGTGGTGATCGGCATAAGCGTCTGTTATCAATTCTCCATTTTCAGTTTTGTATGTCAAAACACCATTTATTTTTCTCCCAACTTGGTTGCATTTCGCACATCCATGCGATGACGTATGTCCAGGAGTCCCACAAACAATGGCTCTAACTTCTATTTTAATGCTCTTTTCTTCGATCTCAAGTCCATTTAAAACTATTTGCTCTAATTCGCTTATGAATTGGTCAAGAAATTCATCGCAATTATTAGGCTTCGATTTGCCAAAAAATATTCCTACTGGCCTTCACTGTCCTTAGGTTGGTCACCTTGATTAAATTGGGCCAAGGTTGTGAATTAGAACTTTTAAATAGCGGAATACCATCAATATTAATGCCTAAAATAATTTTATCATTAACATTATTTGCCATCAACAATTTAGTTATTTAGTAGTTAATGCCAATATGTAAATAAGAGCCGCCATCAATTTGGGTTATAACTGATTTAGTTGTCGAAGTGCTTTCGTAAAATGGCGAAACATTTACATTATTTTTCTTTAGGACATGCACTAAGTCCACTGCGCAGTCATGGGTCGGTCTATGTCTTAAGAACCACTTTTTTAAGTCCTCGTTGAGGGTATTATTAGAATTTTCAAATTTATCATTAGGTCCACTTTCATTATTTATATTTTCATCCATTTGCACATCACTTCCACACGAAAAATTTTGCTCAATTTCTTCTGGCGCAATATAAGTTAGTTTGTCTACATATTTTCTTTTAAGTTGCTGTTTGAGCCTTCTTTTATGACGCTCACTGTACATTTTCACTTTTTAACACGTAAAATATTTTATTGAATCAAATTTTAGTTTAAATAAAATTAAATCTTACCACTTAAAATATAACGCTTGAACTTATTGAAAATCAACGCCAACTTAGAAAAAAATGTTCATTATCGAAAATAGAGTGAAAAATTTAACAACGAAAAAAGAATCGAAAAGTAGGCGTTTTAGTACGTTTGACGCTTAGTGGATTGGTGTTCGCTTACCTTAGGGTGAATAGGGTAACTAACCATGTAGGGAGTAGTCGGGTAAGTTGTTTAAATATTGCTTAACGAAAATATGAGTCAGAAAGCAAACACAAAAAAATTACGACGAGTAAGCGTTTTATTTTGTTTGACGCTTAGTGGTTCGGTGTTCGCTTACTAAAGGGTGCATAGGGTAACTACCCATGTAGGGAGTAGTCGAATAAGTAGTTTAAGTATGGCTTATCGACACCCCTAGAACGACTGGGAAACTGTGAGCATGAGTAAACCGAAAATAAACACAAATCATAAAATAATACCACATCACAAGAACGAAAGCAACACGACAACAACAACAATACAACAACACACCAACACAAAATAAAAAGCAACAACATGCAGCACGTGCTTGTAAAAAATTGAGGTTAGGTTACTTTTGTGTAAATTGCAAAAGCCTGGGCACCTGTCGGCACTTTTTTAAATTAAGTGGAAATGGACATAACGAAAACTCCAACGAAAGATAGCAATCATAAACAAAGAACATCTGCAACTATATACTAAACACAACACTAATTTAGAACGTCGTACATATAATTTTTGTTTTAAAAATAAACTAAATACCATTATTTATTATACGAATGCCTTCCATTGCAGAGTAATGTCGATTTATAAGGTTTTTTATTGACTTTACGGACAGGTTCACTTGTAAGTTGCTCACGCTGCAATAATCGATTGATATCATGCTGTCTCTTTCGATGCTATTCTTGAAGCGGACAGTTAGAGCAAAACAAAACATGAATAAATTTGAATAGCTAGACAAATTATGAGAAAGTAATGATACACTTAAAGTCAAAATTGGACTTTGATTTTTTTATTTTTGGCCTGTGGGGGGAACCACTGTGCGATGGTACGAGGGCTGTTTCGTACTGCCCAATCTATATAAACTTCGCGCATGAAGCTGCGAAAGTCAATTACAGATGGAAGTGACCAACCCAATTCTTCCATGAAAAGTTTGACTTCGATTTTTTGACCATTCGTGCCCAACATGACGAACCGGCAAATTTCCGAAATGGAAATGCGGTGACCTTGAAAAAAAGTATTTTTTCGGTCGGTTTCGGAGAACACACAGCGCTGCTTTTTTAGTTTTTTTTTTTGCGTTGGTAGAAGTTGCCTGACAAATAAAACTAATAGCACTACGCGATCTATATTTAATTTTGCAGGCATTTCCGCACCCTGGACAGAGCTTTTCTTGGCTTATTACGTTATGTTGGGATAAAATTCCTCATTTTTGTGTCCGTCGGAATTTTTCTTCGAGATAAAACGATTGTCGGACAATGTGCGCATCGTTGTGACGTTTTACTGAGAATTGGCAAACAACAAAATACATGCAAAATTTAATTACTTTGAAAATTCAATTAAAAAAAAACTAGAAGAGTCCGAGACTTCTGTCATTCACCTAAATTCATCATAAATATAGCCCTACCTGTAAAAAAAAAACGGAGGTGAGGGCACATATTTAACAATTACCTTTTATTTTTATAAATTTTATATTAATATGATGTTTAAACTAATTTTGAAATCTGTTAGATAAACAGGTTAAAGTTGCAATTTACAACTCCTATTTATCTCAATAAATTAATTGTTTTGATTGGGGTGATTTGCTGCTGACTTTATGCATGTTCGTGTGTATGCACGAGAACTTTGTTGTTGCTAAAGCAAGTGATTGGCACGCGCCGTTTCTGTTGTTTTTGGTTTTCTATGATTTCTTGATTTGTTTTGATTATGCAATTATCATTTTCCCATGCATCGATTTGACCGCGCTTTTGCACATAAGCGCATTTACGCCCTTTTTTTGTTCTTTTTCACTTGATTGCGAGCAAGACGTTGGCGTTTAATTTTGATGAGAAAGATTTTTTAAATTTTTAATTGATTTCAAAAGTATTTTTAAATACTAAAAATGGAAAATAAGGTTTTCAGGAATAATAGGAAAAGTGGTTTTCGTTGCATAGTTAATTCATGCCACCGTAGCAAGAGAGATAGCAGTGAACTCTTTCCCGTCCGTCTGTTTAAATTTCCGAAAAACGAAGTGGCTCGTCAGGAGTGGATCTTAATATGCAATCAACATTTCGAATATAAATATTTAGGTGGTTCAAAATTAAAGCCAGGGGCTACGCCGACTCTGCGTTTAGTAGAAGAGCCATCATTTAATTTGTTTACAACAGAAAACAACAAAGACGTATATGAGTTTACCGATGAAATTGGTGAACAAATGTCATATTTTGAAACTGCACCCAGGCAATCAAAGCTGTCAATCACTCAATTTATGGATATTGGAATGGAAAATTCGTCGGAAAATCATTTGTCAATTATTGAAGATAATCCCCATGACAATAAAATTGACTTTTGCCCTAATTGCCTCAAAAAAGAACAAAATAAGTTGTAATATAGAAATAAATATTGGGCGGCTGTTAAAGATCTTAATGACAAAACAAATAAGATAAAAATATTTCATAAACAAATTGAAAACTTAAAAAAGTCTGTAAGACGCCATCGACTGACAAAGCTCAGATATTTAAAACAAAAAAAGGAAGAAAGCAATCTATGCAATATTCTTGAAAGGAAAGGCCTTTCTCAGAGCTCAAACACATTTTGCAAAATGTTAATCAGAAACAAGCAATCGTGGAAAGAAGAAGATAAGGTTATAGCTCAAAGCATAAACTTTTATTCTTCCAAGGCCTATACTTTTATGAGAGATGATCTTCAATTGAATCTTCCCTCAAAAGCTTCATTGGTGAGATGGGCACCAATTAAAAATTTGACCCCGGGGCTCAATGAAAGTGTGCTAACAATGTTAAAAGAAATATTTTCCAAAATGGAGGCTAAGAGTAAAGAAGCCATTTTATTATTTGATGAAATATCAATAAGAAAAGGACTGCAATTTATGTAACTCCTATCATGACGAAGTGGAGGGGTTTGAAGACGATGGCTGTGAAAAATCAATGGATTTATGCAAACAGATTTGCGTTTTTATGGTTCGTGGGCTCTACTATAACTGGAAAATCGTATTGAGCTATGTTGCATCATCGACTACACTCTCGTCCTTTAAACTAACAGAGGCAATCACTCAAAATATTAGAGGCGCTCGAAAATGTGAACTAAATATTAAATGCATTGTTTGCGACCAGGGTCCAAATAATAGAGCTGTGTTTGCGAGAAATTAAGTGAATTTGGAAACGCCATATTATTTTGTAAATAATCAAAAAATATTTACAATTTATGATGTTCCACATTTAATAAAATCAATTAGAAATACCTTAATGAATGGTATGATTGATACGCCAGATGGTAAAGTGTCCTGGAAAATATTGTGAAACTCTATGAAATTGATACCAACAACACTTCAGCTAGGCTATGTCCAAAGCTTACACTAAAGCACATTCATCCCAATTCATTTGAGAAAATGAAGGTTAAATATGCAACTCAGGTATTTAGCCACACAGTATCGTCTGCAATAAAAATCCTTATTATAAATGGGACATATAAAGATTGCGAAGATATTGCAATTTCTACGGCTAAGTTCATAGAAAAAATTAATAAATTGTTTGACTGCTTGAACAGCAATAATTTATATGATAGAAACCCATTTAAGTCGGCCCTAAAGCAAAATAGTGAGATACAAATATACATGATTGAAATGAAAGAGTATTTAATGAAGTGTCTGCCTCATTCCAACAAAGTTTATTGTATTGATGGCTTAATTCATACAATAAATTCTATCTTAATGCTTGCACAAGATATTTGGATTGAATGTGATTACCAATTTTTAATATTATCGCGACTGAATCAAGATGGTCTGGAGCACCTATATTATTTAATAAGAAGCAGAGTGGAACGAACAATAATCCCATGCTCTTCGAAATTAATGCAATTATTTCCAAGACGCTGTCAATGAAGATCATCACTTCAACAAAGAGCACTGGAAATTGTGAACCAGATGATGACTTGCTAAAAAATGTTGTGGAAGATACAAAGCAAGAACTAGCTAACATTGCAAATGACCCAGAGTAGGAGTATTGCGATAATTTTGAATTCGCTATAGAAAACTATTCAGTTATGGACGAAATACAGGTTGACGAAGTTCAACCAACACTTAGCTATGCAAATGAAAATATATTACGCTTTTTCAGTGTAGTCTCTTACTGAAGGACGATCTTGCAATTTGCGAAGAGTCGGTGTTATTATTGTTTAATAAAAACTTTAAAACAATAAGTAATAATTTTAAACTTAAAGCTCCACAAGATGGTTTGTTTAATTTAATGAAACTGCACTACGGGATTTTTCACAAATATTTTCAGAATTATCCTTATGTGAGAAAAATAAAGAAAGCCATTATAAATGAGTGCATTGCGCAAGTTGAATTCGTTGATGAGTATTCAGATTGGTACTCTGAACGGCATAATTGCCATGAGCACCGACTGAATATTCTGAATTTCTTTATACTCGTCCTCCTCCGCAAAAATATAATTTGGTTGTCAGAAAACCTTTCGCTGATAGGCATTGGCATTATTGGCTAGCCACACCAGTAGCTGCGAATCGAGGCATGACAGGAGCTACTTGGCGATCAACCAAAAACACCTCCAACGGGCTAAGCCAAGGAAATCTTATTGTAGAAAAAGGTGTGTAACTCACAATATTAAAGGAGTAAGCTATCAAAATTAACAGGTGCAAAGTTTCAATAATGAGGCAACCCTATCAAAAACTAAGTCGACATAGCCCTTTTATACTCGGCATGCCGAAGATTTAAAACTAGCAGCTTTTGTCTTGAGTCCTTTTGTGTATTGGAATGTTTTAGATTATTTATAATGTTTGCGACGTGTAGAATCAAATTTAGGTGTGTAGGTTAGGTGGGGAACATGAGATATTCAAATGGGTTTCATTTAAATATCTCCATGTTCCCCACCTAACCTACACACCTAAATTTGATTCTTGTTGTCTAATTCTGTGTAAAACGTCACATTGATTCGCACAGTGTCCCATAAGCCATATATTTGAAATAAAATGTACGACATATACAAATATATATTATTTTATAAGCTGTATATTGATTGAGAGTTTCGACGCAATAATTTTTTGAAGAAGAGGAAAAGAGGGCCACAGACGGAAAATTTTTTAAAAATTAAAATCGTGTGCGCGATTTCAATTAAAAAAAAACTAGAAGCTTCCGAGCCATAATTCTTTCACCTTAATTCATCATAAATATAGCCACACCTGTGAAAAGAAATCGAAGATGTGGGCACATATTTAATCTTTGCCAATATAAACTTCATAATAATTATGTACGTAACACTTGTATCTATTAAGCGGAAGACAACATAAAAAGGGTCCATATCAAAACGAAATGTCTTATCGTTTTTTTTTAATTTCACTTGCAGTATGTTTTTGCGGTTTGGATAAGCCCTTGTTCACTAATATCACTCATTATGTGATGCGCTTTTGTTGTATTTAATGCAGCAAGTTGGGAGCATGAGACGATTGAACTACTAGATTTGCTCTTAATGCGACGCTTGGCACGCCATCATCTTACCTGGCTTTACACCCAGTACTGCGTCATTTACCATATTCTTGTGAATTATTTAAAAAATTGGCAATTACTGTGCGATTACGAACTGTTTTGCACGATATTTGTCTCGTATTCAAACTGGATTTTGGAAAAGCGAGATATCCGTTCTTCTCTAAATCCAAAATCAGTGTTGATCGACCCAATATAATTTAAATTAGTTAAAACAAATGCGTAATTAAGAAAAATTAAAAAAATGTTACTCAACAGTCTAATCGCTAATTTTGTTGTGTCTTATAATTGTCATTCACATTAGCACGAAAAACTAACGGTACTTTTCCAGAAATGCTAAAAATAGCAGCAAACAGTAAATTCCCGTTGCACTTTATTTTTTCGTTCCTCGAATTCGTCTTGAGCATATTCTTGCTCTGAAAGATTTTATGAGGGAAGGACTACAAGTTACAAAAATGTTTTATAATTCTGATATGAACCTTACTTATATTCTTCCCATGTTTGGATAAAAAAGATTTTTCTTTATTTCATTTTAGGAACATTATTTTTTTAATGGAATCTGCAGATAGATTGCATCTTAAATCTGTTACTACACATTTAAGAGCAGAACTGAGACCTGGTTTCAGGCAGAGATTACAGAATAGTTGTATCATATAACTTATGTATTTTAAATGATATTTGTTACACGATAATTTTGGTATGTATTCGTATGCGCCAGATTGAGCATGGTACGGAAAGGCTTGGCAACTTTATCGAACTCACAACAGTTTCTTTGGGTCAACTACTGCTGGAGTAGGAGGAGTTTAAGGTGCATTATCTAAAAGAGGTACAGAAAGATAGCAGGAAGTAGGAATAGAAGAAAAAGGAATAGGAGTAAGATGAACAGCAAGAGATCAACCAGGAATTGCTACCCTTACCTGTGATCAGAATAACTTTAGTTTATAGTGACCCTCAATCCAAGTTGCAAACGAGTTGTTGAGTTGTTGATATGTTGTTGATATGAACTGAATACTATGAAAGAGGCATCTTAGATCTCTCCAACAATACGTCAAGTGCACAAGTTGTCTAGGTATCTAAGTCAATGCAAAGAATGTTGCACAACAGTTGCTGCTAATGCGCTGTTAATTGCGCTATATGCAGTCTGTACCCAACTGTAAGCCTCTTAATACTTAACAATACTTTGTAATGCTATAATGCAACACACGTAAATATTTTGAAGTATTCGCTAGCCAAGTTAAGCCTAAAACTACTTGTGGAACTTCAGCGAGACTTGGCGAGAGAGACTCTTCAACGTTGCGCCTAATCAACTTAACTTTTTAATTAGGCACTCAATTAACTAACTTAACAATCACAACTGAGCGGAGAATTGGCCTCGCATACCTCAAATTTCGCATTCATTATGTTGCACGCCACATGCCGCTTGCCACATTCCTTTGGCGCACTTGTCAGTTGCAGCAATTAAAGGAATGTTCATTGACTCTTGAGATGTTTTGGGCATTTGACACGTTGAGAATTGAATTGAGCATTATTTTATCAGTATTCGGAATAGGTTCATATGAATAATGACTTTTTGCTACGAATCTGTATTTTAACTAATAAAAAACATAAATTAAATACGTTCTACATATTTGCACAATTGCAGTAATAAATTATCAAAAAATTTTAAAATTTTGGAAGTTTTTCAAAATTTTTTTAGGTTAGGTTGAAATTTAGACGTGCTTGGCTGGTTTTGATATTGGATTCAGATTTAGAAGGTCTAAAAACATATATCGCATGACCCGATAATGACCCTAATGTCAATGTCAAAATCAGCCAATCACGTCTAAATTTTAACCTAACCTAAAAATTTTTTGAAAAACTTCCAAAATTTTTAATTTTTTTGATAATTTATTACTGCATTTGTGAAAATATGTAGAATCACGTATTCGGAAGGTCTAAACACATATAGTTAACTCTTATATTTCATAATTTCCAATTTTTAACAGCCATTCGGCAACCTGAGCCTGCACATTTTCTTATACCATTCGACCATTGAAATTTGTCAAAAAAGGGTATACTAACTTTGGTCAAATGTATGTAACAGGCAGAAGAAAACTTAAGAGACCGCATAAAGTTTATGTATATAATCTTGCTCAGGATCTGTCTGCCCTGATGACCAGATGAACACACATATCTCAGCTGTTATTAAAGGTAGAGACACCAAATTTGGTATGAAATTTGGTTTCTGTGTTGAGTGTTGAGTGCCGGGCCCACCACTCTTGCAAGTCAATAATTAATTTTTAAAGTCGATTTTTAAACGGCGTAAAAAAGATACAATTTTCTGACTTTGTCATTTACTAAGCTGATTAAAATATCTACCATCCTCTAAATTTCATCGGACAACAAACAAAGAAGTTAATCAAAAAAAGAATGAGCATTACACCAAGTGGTTGTGTCTGCTAACATGGGAGGCAGGTGACCGCGAAACGCGAGCATCATCTGTCGAGAATAATTTGAAAGAATTCACATGTATGAATTTAACAAATTACCATAAGCTGAGTGAACTATGTCCCGGACTCTAAGGCCAATGATATTGAGCGTGTTCGAGGTTCGATTGCTGCCGCGATCAACATGTGAAATTCTTTTGTATTTCATAATTTTTTTAAAATAAATTAAAAGCTCAAAAACATTAAAGGGGGCGGCGGCGGTATGCGATTTTTAAGTTTTAGTTACGCAATATATGTAATTAGAACTTAGTTTTCTTTTGTCGGTACACAACAGCAACTGCAAATCTAATTGTACATATGTATGTATGTATACACATTCGTGCAATAATGTGTGTTGAAGTGGGATGCCAATACATACATGTGGATATGCAGATATGTATGTATAGGCGTCCCACTCGCGCATTCATAACTTTCTGTTATTTTCTAGCATTCTAATTGTAAAATGTTGAGAGCAAAACAAAGTAGGAAACATCCAATTGGAATCTTACTGAACTTGCAAAGTCATAACAGACAAAATACAGAAAGAATGACGGCATTGAAGAACGCATTAGCTCGCGTTTTGATGCATGCTAAATAAAATAAAAATAGTCAACTTTATTTATAAATAATTAATAGTATTTATAACTATTATAATTTGATTGTCTTTCATATTGCATAATAAATATGAAATGAAATTTAATTAGTATGTAGCGGCTATATTACAGCCGGCTTGACTGTAACTTTTCTTTTAGTTTGTTAGAATAAAATAAATAAACAAAATAAAATAAGAATTGTTTAATTAATGAAAATTCGCACCCGCCTAAACCGAGAGTTTAACACACGCACTCTCTCAGTCTTTTCCAATTGCAGTCCGCCACTTTATCCACTTGGCCATTGCCTCACTCCTTGGCCCGCCGACAAAGCTGCAGTGTGAACCAATTCTGTTACCATACAATGCAAATAAAAAGTTTAAAATGCTGTGTGTCTGACGCTAGATTTGAACTTCGGTATGCCTGCGTAAATAAGGTCTGCTTAAGTATATACATATGTTCAAAGTGAGTTTAATTCGTATCATATCTCACTTATTTATAGTCCGATTTAAATTTTCACATAACGCCCGTGGCAAGGCATTTGTCATGTAAGATATACAACTTTGGTTGATGAGTTAAAATTGTAGTTTTTAAATAGTTATTACTGATTTATAGAAGCGGGAAGGGGCGTGTCCAAATTTAAAAAAAACTTTGAGACACTGCAATATATACGTTTTCACAAAATTTGATGACTCTAGCTCTTATAGTTTCTGAGATCCAGGTGTTCATACAGATAGACAGACGGACAGACAGACATGGCTCAATCGACTCGGCTACTTATACTGATTCAGAATATATACAGTTTATGGGATCGGAGATGCCTCCTTCTGCCTGTTGCGCACATTTCCGTTCCGACAAACACTATAGACCATGAATTTTTTTAAAATCCATGGCCTAAAAATCGAATTGCACGAGCCAATGGATATGTTCAGGTGCTCAGAAACTTCTCTAACGGTGATTCGACGATTGGCCAATGCCATTTTCTCCACTTCATTCATTTTTATACCCTTCGACCATTGAAAATGGTCAAAAAAGGGTATACTAACTTTGTGCAAATGTATGTAACAGGCAGAAGGAGGCGTCGGAGACCCATAAAATATATATATTCTTGCTCAGGATCACAAGCCGAGTCGATTGAGCCATGTCTGTCTGTCTGTCCGTCTGTCTGTGTGAACGCCCAGATCTCAGCTATTATAAAAGCTAGAGTTACCAAATTTGGCAGGAAGACTCTTGTGTACTATAAGCTGATGAAGTTTATTTCAAATGTTAGGTGCCACGCCCACCGTCTCCGTAAATCAATAATTTAATTTTTAAACTCAATTTGT